>JAWNNQ010002112.1:0-133640 GCA_035044765.1 Leucophenga montana
GCGTTTTTTTATTGTTTGCAATCATGTAAACCAGAAAATCCCATTTCCAATTCTTCCAGTCGATTGCCAAGTTCTCACAGTCCAACTCACGAAGTTCTTTTTTGCTTTCCGCCATTTTGTGCACTTCGCGTTATTACTTTCTGCGCAGCAATATTTTGTATTTGTTTTTCCGATTGATTTTTAATACTCCGTTTATTTATTTTATTCTTCACTACTAACACCATATAAGAAGTAGTTAAAACACTAATAAGTATTTATTTTGATAGTTTAATCCGCGTAACAAAATGTAATAATTATGCTAATTATCTAAATCCAACACTAGTGATGCCGCTATGCTTCTCGCCAATCTAGCTATTCACACTTACTATTAACAACTTAGCTATTTTACACCAATATTGTGCATATGTTACAATTACTGCAATGCAATGTCGAAAAAAAGGGTCGCACAGATATTATTGACGTATGCAATGTCGCGTTCATTGTCAAACTATAATATTTGATTTTATTTCAATTGTTTCTTTTTAATTAGGCTGAAGTACGCTTAAACACTGCTGGTCTTGGGACAAAGCCCATCATGGCACCCGGCGATGATTATAAACTGTACAAGAAACAAAACATGAAAGCACGTTATGAAAATGCTTGATTCATTTATTCGTTTGTCAACTTTTTTGCACATATATTTGTATTCTTATAATAATTTCTACTACATTATTCTAGAGTTCATTTCAATATCGTAGCTCTTTTGATGCCTTGCAAGACAAAAATTTTAGTTTTCTATTTATTATTTTAATTTGTACATGAAATTATAGTAAAGTATTTGTAGAATAAAAAAAGGCGTCTTATGTAATATTTTTAAAAAAATTAAACATAATATTTATTATTTGATATTTTAATTAAAGATTAAGAATAATTATTATTGTTTCATTTTTATTTTAATGATTATAAATATTGGATAAATTTCTTCCACAATCCACAATCCACAATTAACATGCTTCTATCATGTTCTTTTAATGGTTTTTAAACTGAATATTACATAAAAATAATTATTTTTTAATATGGTATTTTATTTACCTGTCCCATTGTACATTTTTATTTTGTTTTGATTCTTTTTCCTTGCATTCAAAGTTCATAAAAAAAAGTTCCCTCTTAAAAAAATCCTCTGGTATTCTGGTGCTATTTTAGGCAGCTCACTATTTTTGGTTGAAACATAAAAAATTGCAGAATTTCAACACAAAATATTTTCTAAACAAAACAATAAAGATCTATGATGGGTTTGTCATTCGATAGGTCTAAGTGATTGCTAAACGTTGGGTGCCATTACCATTTCAAAAAGAACCCCTTAAGATTGAATGGTACCGTCGCTTCATTGCTCACATTTACGTATTTGGAAATTTAATAATTGATTGAATTTAAATATAACTGGAAATGGATTTAAAACAAAGAATAAAAAATATTCATTTATAATTTTCATTCATCATTTCGCATAAATGTATATTTTTAAAGAAAAATGTTTCTAATTGCGCCATTTGTTTTTGTTGTTCAAAGTTGCCACCCAAACCATAAAAATTGCCGTCTGTTCAGAGATCTCTGTACAGACGCAATGTTTGTATTATTTACCATTTCAAAAAGACCCCCCTTTTTATCGGATTGGAACGAATGGTATCGTAATTTCTTTGCATTGATTTTCATATTTTTTTAAATTTGTATAGTGTATAGGACTATTATAATTTCATTATAATTTAAATAAAAATCAACAATAAACAATAAAAAACAATTCTAAACAATTAAAAAGCATACACTTTTAACATAAGCTTAAAATATTAAGGTTTTCAATGTATGTGAATTATTTTATTGAATATTGTCTAAACGCAACAAAAGATCTATTATGGGTATGTCATTCGATAGGTCTAAGTGTCAGCTAAATGTTAGGTACCTCAGTAGCCAAGCTATTGTTACCATTCAAAAGAACCCCATTGGATCGAATAGTACCGTCGCTTGATTGGATACATATACATATTTTGGGCCCTTTTTTAAATTGAATATAACTGGAAATAGATTTAAAACACAGAATAAACAATTCACTTTTCATTTCCATTTACGTTTTATTACATACTAACAATATTCTTTCATAATTTTGCATAAATAATATGTATTAAAAAAATGTTTTTTTTTGTATCGATACATGTTCCAATTCACAAACGTAGTGGGTTGTTAGCTACACGTGCGTTACTTATGGTGCTTGTGATTCTTCCTTTATTGCGTTGCAAATATTGTGACGAAATTTTAATACAATACATACGGAAAAGTATAAAAATAAATATTGTGCCTTTATTTTTTGCAAATTTTTATAATTATTATTAGCGCTACCCTTTGCGGAACTGTTGAAGTAGAAATAACCTGTGCTTCTAGTTTGGAGTGTTTAACTTTACACAGTTTCTTTTTGTTAATTGTTAAGAGCGCAGTGATTTTTGGTCCTGCTAGTATTGTTATCATTATTCGTCGTAAAGAAAATGGTAATACAAAAAATTAAGTTTACTTCCAGACTATTCTGTAACTACTTCAAATGGAAAATTCTCTTTTTTTCAGCCCAGGAGAATCAAATCGTCTACTTTGCAGTTTATCCTAGAGAAAGATGTGTATATGACGAAAAATGTAGTTTCATACCTTCTACGCTTTGCATCATTTAGGTCCCTGCGATTGCATTGCAAGTTTCTAGAAGTTTCTTGTGATGGAATCGCGTGGCTAACCGTATGGATTGCTTTTATATGGCTGGCAAACAGTAAAGATCTATACCAAATGCAATTTAACTTCTTACTGGGACTCTTGTTCGACATCACTGTAGTCGCTGTCGTGAAGGCTGCAGTTCGTAGAAGACGACCAATGCCTCCTAATGACATGTTAACCATTGGGCCTGATAAGTTCAGTTTTCCTTCGGGCCACACATCAAGAGCCTTTTTAATACTACTATTTTTCACAAACATTTATCCAGTCTCTGTGCTTCTTTGGGTGCCGATTGTTTCTTGGACATGCAGTGTATCCATATCAAGACTTATTTTACAACGGCATTTTATTCTGGACATTTTAGTTGGAGCTTGCTTTGGCATTATAGAGGCTTTACTTCTAAAACTTATTTGGATAAGTCCTGAAACTTGTCAAAACATAATTAATTTTGTATCCGAAGACAATTTACCTGATGGGGGTAGTGGGTTATAGGCTTTATAGTGTTAAAATAATAAAATTACAGTTCATTGAGTTTATTTTTCTTTACAAAGATAGAAAAAAAAAACCGTAAATTAGTGAAATGGTAACGTGAATGTTACCATTCAATATTTTTGGCATTACGTACATATGTATATCGCGGCTACTATTTTACAAAGGTTGATATGATGTGATCATTTTTCTTAAAAGGAAAAAATCCTAAGTGTACACATGTAGTATACTATGTAATAGTTGGTTAAAAATATATACACAAGGGGTATTGGGACTTGTGATGGACCACAAACTCCTCATATATGTATATATATTTATGGTGAGCATCAAAAGTAAACATAAATCGTCAGATCAGCCAGAACGATGAAGTAAGAAAAGGAAATAGACGGCACTTCCTACATTGCACTAAACAACAAACATGCATATGTATGTATTTCTGATTCTATTTCCATGCATTGCTGCATACGAGGAGAAATTGAGTTTATAAGTAAAGAGACATTATTTTTTCGGTCTTCTCCACGACGATAAATTTCGACTTATAATTTTAATTAAACCAGCAAGCAGACAAATATTGAAGAAATTCTTCATTTAAATCAATATTAGCTTGAAATTTGATTTGGTGGATTTTAGTGGACAATCGCTACATATACAAATGGGCGTGTCCCGCCACTTTTTGAGGTAGTCCCATATAAAGCCACAGCTCACTTTTATGCATTTGTATGGAAAACGACAATATCAACTTGAAATTCGATATGGCGGCATCTTACACATCAACTAAATCGCTTCATACACATCTACTAGTGGGGGTGTACCGCCCACTTTTTAGGGTAGCCCCAATTTAAACCCACACTTTTCTATTTTACAATACTGTTTAAAATTTCGTGTGAATGGTATTAGAGATTCGGTTCAACCGAAGTTAGCGTTTTTTCTTGTTTCTAGTTTTATTGTGCACTAAATAATATTTTGTGTGAAAAGTGACCGAATGAAAAAATAATCCAAAACACCAATACTGCCGAACTATTGGTACTTTGTCATTTTTGAGTCCAGAGTCTCATCTTTCGAATAGATTTTTTTTTTACTTATGGTATTTTTGCTGTTTATTTTCCTTTTCACTTTTTGTTGAAACTATATTTCAACCTCTCGCACCTGTAGAATTTTTGCTTTGTCTATGTTCTGATCTGCTCTAACAGCAATGAAGGGGAAAACAATTTGTTGATTGAATTCGTGTATCATATGGCCATTCGACTTTTTCTTTTGAATATTAGTTAGCCTGTGTCATTACGGTCAATGAAAAAAAAAAAAAAACAATATAATAAAATGAGTTTTTAAATTTAATACCTTACCACTGAAATATTATCACGATTGGGATGGTGCTACTGTATTGCTGATTATTTCTGAAAGCGAGAAGAAAGTGCGCTTAAAATACTATTAATATAATAAATTAGGGAGTAGAGTACTAGTGAAACATTTTGAAAGAATGTAAATTGGGCGCTACTTTAAAACATTATGCAATCATTCACTCATAAACTCGGCGCCAACCCTAAGGAGGCCAAAACCTTGAACACTCGCAAAGATGCTGTATCCGATGATGTCAGGGTCATGCTTCTCCGCCATAAAGCAGGACCGGCATTATCAGTCATAGATTTTTATCTTCGGTACTATAGATTCTAAGCTACGTACTTCAAGAGAGAGCTCTACTTCTAGCAGTAGCAGCGGTTAGCAAGCGTGATTCTTCGTCTGATATCTTGGTTGACGTTGGTATTGGTTATTTCTGTACCCAGATAGACAAATTTTCTACAACATTGAAATTCCCAATACTCACAGACCATTCAATCCGTTAACCGTTTCTCAATCTTTGAGAACGCTCTTCTAACTCGCCGTTCGTTCGTGCCGATGATGTCAATGTCATCAGCATACGCGAGAAGCATCACTTCCTTATAGAAGATCGTGTCATAGATTAAAAGTTTTGTCACTGGTCGACCTCTTTGATCTGATGCCACACTGAAAGTGTCCTATCAGTGCATCAGTGTATGGCTTCAGTCGATTATACAGTACGCGGGACAGAATTTTGTATCCAATTGAAAGGAGGACTATTCCACGGTAGTTCACGCAGACAGCGAAGTCGCTTTTCTTGCAAATGGGAAAAAGAACTTGGAGATTCCAATCGTATGCATTCATCGGACCATATTTTGAATAAGAGTTGGTGCATACGGCCACCGGTCTTAAGTAACTCAGTTGGCACTTGGTCAAGGTGGCCGTCATCAATTGGCAGTTCTAGAAATGCTTCACTATAAGCGGTATTATTCTCTTTATCAGGGAGACATGTCTCCACTGCTCACCTGTATTTTCAGAAGCCAGAGAGTACTCCCGGAACAGTTGGGAGAGTTTGCTGAGAAGTTTTCGGCGATCACAGTTGTGATTGCAGCTTTCCGGCGTCTAGCTTTCGTTCAGAGTTCATGCTGAGCCTGGTGCTGCTTCTGTCGATCACAACACGATCAATTTGATAAAGTGTGTTTTGATCGTTACTGCACCACATAGCCTTGTGTATGTTAAGATGTGGAAATCTGGTGCTATTGATAACCATGTTCTGATGTTGCGAAACTGGAGACCAGACTGCGTAGTTTCCTACTAACCACCGGATCCAAATTCGTGCTTCCTCGCATAGCAACTATAATAGATGTCACAGGAAGCCTTTTTTGTGTAGCCCTGTCCCATCCATTTTTCATGTATTGCGGTGATGTCATCCTTGAATTCAACTAGAAGTAACGGGACATTCCAGGTGCATATCCTTAAATCATGGTCCATAAATCGGTCTTGTATTCAAATCTTCCTCTGTGTTGTCTGGTAAATGTTAGTTTGCGTTGGCGAGAACCAACCCCTAATTAAGGGGCTGTTGGCATTCTCACAATTTGCTCACCACGGAAGTTCCGTGACTTACCTAGAGGATACGTGTCGTAACGGACGTTTGTGATCTGCTTGTGCCGTTTGCAAAAGAATCGTTATTTGTTTGTTCCCAAGAGAATGACCAAATAAGTTTCCACCTCTGCAAACGACCCTATTCCGAAGTGCTTTTTAAGGTCATCAATAAAAGACGATTTTAGGTCATTTTTTACAATAAAGTTGTGTAAGAAAAACCAAACTGATAAGAGATCGAGATGTTTAGAAGTGTTTACGCTCTCATAATATTTTGAAAGACCGATATTGTTTTACAATTCATCACTGTTGCTATTTGAGATTTTTCATTCACCGTGAAAAATCACAGGTAGCTAAAGATTGTTGATCAGCTGCGGCTCAAATTTTATTTTGTTAGAATTACATTTTTGTATTTATTTGTCATTCAAATAAATATCATGACGGGCGAATTGATAATGAATTTATACAATCACAGCGCATATCTACATATTTTTTGTCTTTAGTCGCTGTATATGTACCTATTGCGCTAAGTTTCAACAACAAACAATTGTTACAATTAGTGGTACAGTATCGGAAGCGGCTGGCGAGTTACAGATCTACTAATGACCAAAGAGCAGCTTAACTCGCAGCAGCGTTTGTAACATCAAGAATTTGAAACTGTGGCGTATGCCACAAAATGCTCAGGAACTGGGTGATTACGTGCAATGGACTGAATGTTTACCACGAAGAAAAAGGAACAGAAGCAAGGTGTGTTTAAACTTTTTTCAAATTAATTGTTAATGCTTTAATTAAATCACCTGTCAGTTATGGTTTTGGGTAAACAGAAGGAAAATTATCGCGATCTCGAGAGCGAACATGCACAGAACAGAAGGTTTAGCGCTTTTTTTTTTTTTTTTTTGTTTACTACAGCAATTACATTCATACCACTACGCGGTAACCATTTAAATGCACCAAAAATCAAACAATATACAATATATTAATAATAATTTGTATTCATAACTGGTGCTGTGTCATTCGCTTAGTTGTACCGAGTGTCAACGATGGACGAACTGCTCTGGGGACTTTTCCTTTATTTTGTACAGGATTGCGAAAAATGTAACTTTAAATGATATTTATTTAAAAAATATATATTTATTACAAACTTAACAAAAGTAATATAATTCAAATTAAATCTCGCTACCAGCACGCACAGGCAACCAAACTCGTCCAAGTTCAATTGCGTACTCTTTCTTCTAGTTGCGGAAGCGTGTGATCTCCATTGCAGTTAGACAGTTATGATCTTGTGCTTGGAAGTTGAATTTGAGCTGTATTATACAAAACCGTACATGCCGCATCCAATACTGGGAACCAGTATTAAAGCCAGAACAGATCCTTTGGTCCAATTATGAAAACTAAAAAGAGATAGTGCTTAGTACGACACTTAAAAACTTTAGCTATAATTTACGCGTTGAGACGATTTAGAATACACCTGCAAGTTATTCAATATAAAATAGTTACTGATTGTAATTCTCTTACGATGACATTCAATAAAAAAGAGTTGAATCCCCGTATAGCCAAGTGAGTGTTCGAAATGCCAGAGTTTGATTATGTAGTACAATATCGGGTAGGAAAACGTATGCAACATGTAGATGCGTTGAGCATATTATGACAATCGAAAGGAACACATTTGAAGAAAATTTGGTTATGTGCCAGAACAAATATGAAAAAATTAAAAAACCGAAGGAAGAGTTGCAGAAGAAGGAACACACATTTTACGAAATGAGAAATGACATATTATATAAAAAAACAAATAAAAGTATGGTTTTATTTTATATACCAGAAGCATATTTATTACAAACTTAACAAAAGTAATATAATTCAAATTAAATCTCGCAACCAGCACGCACAGGCAACCACACTCGTCCAAGTTCAATTGCGTACTCTTTCTTCTAGTTGCGGAAGCGTGTGATCTCCATTGCAGTTAGACAGTTATGATCTTGTGCTTGGAAATTGAATTTGAGCTGTATTATACAAAACCGTACATGCCGCATCCAATACTGGGAACCAGTATTAAAGCCAGAACAGATCCTTTGGTCCAATTATGAAAACTAAAAAGAGATAGTGCTTAGTACGACACGCAACTGCTATAATCAAGCTGCATTATAAGTTCTTTTGCATGGACAAATACATATCCAAGAAACTTGGCAAAGTCAATTTACAAATTTTTGAAATTGAACGCTTGTAAATACCGTATGCGGTTTTAACAGATACAACTCTCAAGCGCTGTTCAGATATTAAATATTTTTATTCCATCATTCACAGTTATTTTGACAGCTGCATTCAATTCACTACTCTCCTATCTCCGGAAAAAGGCCTTGGTTTTAACGTAGTTTTTACCGATTAAAAAATATTAAGTCGCGTTTATTTAAAAAATATAAAAGTAATTCTGATTTTAATTATTAGTAGTTCTGATTATTTAATAAAAGTTAAACGAAACATGCATCACAATCCAAAATCGTTTTTCAATTTGGTTAATACAAAACGTAGTGCTTCAGCGTATCCTTCGCAATAATTTATTTATGGTACATTTCAGATTTGTCTTCCACCTTTTTTTTTTAACGGAGAGCTTAGAATTTGCGTGGACTATAGGAAGTTAAACAAAGCTACGGCAAAGATAAATTACCCTATTCGGCTAATAGATGATTTGCTTGATAGAATGGTGAACAAACGTTTTTTTCACTAAATTAGACCTGAAAAATGGATTTTTCCATGTGTTAATGAGCGTGGAAAATTTAGTTTATGATCTTACGGCAGAAACTGAGTTGCATTGCGATGCAAGTTCTTTAGGTTACGAATCAATGTTAGTGCAAAAGAAAGCAGATAAAAAATGGCATCCGATATTTTATTTTTCTAAAAGATCGACAGAGTCAGAATCAAAATATCTTACGATGACATTCAATAAAAAAGAGTTGAATCCCCGTATAGCCAGGTGAGTGTTCGAAATGCAAGAGTTTGATTATGTAGTACAATATCGGGTAGGAAAACGTATGCAACATGTAGATGCGTTGAGCATATTATGACAATCGAAAGGAACACATTTGAAGAAAATTTGGTTATATGCCAGAACAAAGATGAAAAAATTAAAAAACCGAAGGAAGAGTTGCAGAAGAAGGAACACACATTTTACGAAATGAGAAATGACATATTATATAAAAAAACAAATAAAAGTATGGTTTTATTTTATATACCAGAAGCAATGGAAAGTCAAGTTTTGTTCAAGTACCACAATGAAATGGGTCATGTAAGTGTTAAGAAAGTTAGCGAATTAATTATAAAAAGTTATTGGTTTCCCAATATTAAGAAAAAGTTGGGGAACATATTAGAAATTGTCTGAAATGTATTGCTTTTTCGGGTAAAAATGGTGAAGGAGAAGGTTTTGGTCATAGCATACTTAAAAGTGAGAGTCCATTTGAAATGATACACATTGACCATTTTGGACCAATAAATTACAAAGGAACGGTTAACAAACATATTTTGGTAATAATTGATTCGTGCACCAAATATGTTAGATTATATGCAGCAAAAACGACATCAACAAAGGAGGTAATAAAAGCTTTAGGCGACTATTTTAGATCTTACAGCAGACCGAAAATTTTAGTTTCTGATAGAGGTAGTAGTTTTACGTCGAGGGAATTTGTACAATTTTTAGAAGAAAATAATATTAGACATGGATAATCATAGGATGATTAGTGAACACCCGAGTGTTATGTTGTTTGGAGTTAATCAGAAAGGCAAAGTTATAGACAGTCTTCGGGAAAATATAGAATATTATATCAATATTTTCAAGACATGCAATGAGTATTGGAATATTTTACCCGATTTTATTGCAAAATTAACAGAAAATACGAAAAATTCGTTGCTTTTACTGGTTAGACGACAAAATGCTATGTTAGCATCGTTCGAGAAATGGAGCAACAAAATCCAAATACGACATCAATTGATCGGTTGTGGAATTTAATCGAAACACTTCATTTCGAGATCTGCGGAATTCGTCCAAATCCTTCAAGGATCGGCAAAAATAGTGCCACAGCAATCTGCATCGACAATCCAGCTACCAAAAATAGTCATCTACAAAATGGCAACAGTTTCATGAATATCTTCAAGAAAATGATACATGAATCGCAATTGTCTTCAATAGAAAAAATGTGGTATTTGAAGGCAAACGTTTCAGGAGAAGCAGAGCGTCTCATTCGCCACGTTCCAACGTTAAAAGATCGTTTTGATAACAAAATATTAATATTGATACCAAAACATTACAAAAATGCTCGACAAGCATAACCATATGCTATATGAACAATCTTTGCCGAATACGAAAGATCTTCAGCCATTGACTGGGTTTATCATCTTTTTGGAACAACGCTTCAGAACTTGGTGCAGAGCTCAATCATGATCTGATGAAACCTGAGCAATTTATTTTCGGATCAAATAAAGCAACTCTTCAAAATACGATGTTCTGTTGGGTGGTTATTGGAAAAGTGAAAACTTCTGGGAGAAGCGACGTGTGCTGTTTGTACGACTGATGAACTCTTAGAATGCTTTTGGAAGTTAGACGATTTAAATGCGGTGGAAACTCATCGAACAGCCGCGGAAAACAGTGCGAAAAACATTTAGTTCAAAATGTACAACATGCCCAAGATGGAAAATACATTGTACGTCTTTCATTTGCTGACAACGTAAATAATCTCTTCAAAAGGATCAAGCCCTTCACAGCCAATATAGCAAATTTATGACTGAGTACGAATCGCTTGGTCACATGATAAAATTACAGCATGGCAAAATACCGTCAAAACATTATTTTATGCCACATCACTGCGTTGTAAGACCAGACACTACCACAACAAAATTACGAGTAGTTTTTGACGCTTCATCATCAGGCAAATCATTGAATGACATTTTACAAGCAGGACCTACTATACAAAGCGAACTTTTTTCAATTTTGCTACGTTTTAGAATGCATAAATATGTATTCACTGCCGACTTAGAAAAAATGTATCGGCAAATCTTGATCAATCCTGCTGATCAGTATCATCAACTGATTATGTGGAGAAAGAAACCAACAAACAACATATGCTACTATCGATTAAAAACTGTAACACATGGAACTACATCGGCAGTGTACTTAGCAACAAGATGCCTACAGCATTTAGCTACTCAAAAGACAAACAATTACCCTTTTGGAGCTAAAGCTCTACTAGATAATGTCTACGTAGATGACTGTTTAACTGGAGCTGACAACATAATGGACGCGATAGAAATTCAGCGACAACTAAAATTCTGGAGCTTTGTAGCAAGGTACAATTTGATACCAACATCGCCATCACCAAGAGAAGCATCTGTTCAGATTTAGCTCGAATATTTAATCCAATCGGCCTTTTTGCTCCAGTAGTAGTACGAGGGGCAATGTTTATGCAAGAGCTATGTCATCGAAAACTAGACTGGGATGATAAAATTCCAGGCTCGCTGGAGGCTGAGTTAGATGCATACTGAAAGGATTTGATTAACCTTAATCCAGCAACAATAAAAAGACATGTCAGCAATGGAGAAATTCCAGTATTCCAACAAATTCATATAAATGTTGACGCTTCTGAAAAAGCGTTTGGAGCTGCTGCATATAGTAGATCTTTTTTTTATTGTATTAATATTGTATTGGACCAAAAATAACAAACATTTGTACAACAATACAGATAGCTTTCAATGTTTTTAACATAGCCTGTTTTGATCCTCCAGGTGTTATCACAAATTAGATCTGTTCACAAAAATAAAAAAGTGACAGTCCAGTCGAAAGGCAGACGTTACCACGTTTAGTAGGAGCTCAACTTTTAATAAGAGTTCAAAAGAACATAAGGCTACAAAAATCCACAGCGTTCTTGTGGTCTGATTCTGAAATTGTTCCATATTGGATACAAGCTACAGCATCATCTTTTCATACTTTCGTAGTAAACCGAGGAGCTAAAATTCAACAGAACTCATCTTCAGCCCAATGGGGACATGTCAAATCCAGCGAGAATCTAGCAGATATTCTCTCAAGAGGAATATCCGTCAAAGGTTTTTTTGAAAATGGTATGTGATTACATGGTTCATTATATCTATATGGATCTGAAACAAATTGGCCAGCACCATTCAAAAATAATCCTGATAAAGTCATAGGTAACTTGGAGAAAAGGATTCCAAAGGTTACGCAATCAGAAGATTTAATACATACCATAAATCATGGAAATTTCTTCCGGCGATTACATCGAATTTTTGCATATATTCTGCGGTTTAAAATAAAACAAGCGGGCCGCTGTATAAGTTACAGGACGAACTCGAATACGCTTTGAAGGTGATTGTAAAATGTATACAAGAAACAGACTTTAAAAATTACATAATGCACCTCAAAACCATTAAAAATCCGGTATTCGAGTCGGTATACGGCTGGAACAGTGATCGCTATCATTTGATGCAAAACATCAAATGCTATTGCCATACAACGACTCCAAAATACTTTTAAGGGAGTTAGCTAAATCTCGCCAAAGATTTTGGATAATTAATGGCAAAACAATGGCAAGAAGTGTTGTCAAGCAGCAGCAGGTTATAGGTAATCTTCCACCATTAAGAGTTACTCACGCGCGACCATTTTTAAATTCAGGCGTCGATTATTGCGGTCCGTTCTCTATTCATTACAAAATAAGAGGAAAACGATCACATAAGGCATACATTTCCGTGTTTTGCTGCTTCGCTACACTCGAATTGGTCAGCGATTTGATAACAGATGCATTCTTGGTAATGCCGTTTTATAAGTCGACAAGGCAAATGCAAAATATTGCATTGTGACAACGCCACTAACTTTGTTGGACAATCTAACAAAATAAAGGAGCTAGAGCATGTAATATTTTCAACCGAAGCTAAGGAAAAAATTGTTAATGAATGTAACAATAAAGGAGTTGAATTTCGATTTATTCCGCAAAGATCACCTCACTTTGGCGTACTCTGGGAAGCAGCAGTGAAATCAGTCAAATGCCTCCTGGAAAGCAACGTGAATATGTCGTCGCTAACTTACGAAGAGTTAGAAACGGTGGTAGTTGAGATAGAATCCATATTGAATTCAAGGCCTATAACACATCTCAAACGATCCAAACTATATTTCAGCTCTCACACCTGGTAATTTCCTTATAGGGGAACCATTAACAGCACAGGTAGACAGAAGTCAGTCAGACACAAAACTGTCTCTAGGGCAGAGATGGAAACAAGTTTCTAGATTGAAATATGCAGCAGTGGTATGAAGAATATTTACAACAGCTCCAGCAAAAACAGAAATGGGCAAAATCCTTTAACAACCTTAAGGAAGGAACTTTGGTTATAATTAAGAAAGACAAAGTTCCAATACAACAATGGCCTTTGGGGCGAGTGATAAAATTGTATCCCAGAGCATATGGATGTGTTCGAGTGGCAGATTTGATAACAGAGCGTGGAGTTTTCAAACGCTCAATTCAACATTTAGCGCCAATTATGCCAGAAAACGAGCAAACAAGAAAACATGAATCTGATGACGTCAAACGGAGCATATCTATGGACAACGATGCTTAACGTTGCTATTACTTTATTTGGCTATGGCTTCTCCACTGGTTTAAGTAACAAAGTTTTCATCTCAACCAGGCATTTTCTTTGAAGGCGGATCAAAGGCACTACAAGACATATGCTCGAAACTACCAAAAACCGTCTTCTGTTCCAGTACGGCACATCACTTTCTTCATACGACAGCTGAAATAAAATTAGATGAATTGTTAATTAAACATCGTCATCGCAGAGCGGTATTAGATATAATCGGACACATTATTAACAACATGCATTTTCTTCTTGTTAATCTTGAGTTTTACCACGCAGAAATGAGATAAAAATTTTTCAGTACGTAGAAATGTAGGTAAACAAACAGGCAAAGAATAGTTCTTATCTATACAACTATCGCATTTTATGACGTATCATAAATATAACCTAAATAAACAACACTCTAAATCACAGATTATTTAGCTATAAGAAAACATTTTTAAATATATATTTATGCTTTTATCTGTAATTATTACCCTCTAAGAAATTGTATATAAGGCTGCTTAAAATATGAAATAAATTAGTCTGAAATCAATCATTTTAGAACTCACTTCTTTTTCTAGCGTTCGAATGAATTTATCTCTAAGTTTATCTCCATGTTTATCTCTAAGTTTATGTGCTTAGTTATTTCTCCGAATATTTAGGAATTCTATTCTTATTCAACGTTCAACAGGGGGTTGATTCTCCCTACTTACTTCAGTCCATATTACTAAATGTCCCCATTCGGCCAACTCGCCATTTCGTGCCAATAAATTTGTTTTTTTATACGACAAATTATGCGCTCAACAATTCACTCCGAGGTTTTTGTTCTATCTACAATAAGTTTTTACCCTATTTTTATACCAATCACACATAGTGTGAAATGGTATTATCAGTTTGTCTGAAAGTTTGTAACACATTAAAGGAGCCATCGCAGACCCCATAAAGTATATATACTCTTGATCAGCTAGACGAGACGAATCGATCTAGCCATGTCCGCCTGTCGTCTGTCTGTCCGTCTGTATGTTGTTGCGCATTTTCTGGGGACCAATTTTTATACTATCCAGTTGATATTTTGCACATATACTTCCTTTTATTGTAGTTTAATAGTCTTCATTAAAGTCTATATTAGGTTGAAATGCAATGCGGTGCCTTTTTATGGTCAGCCGCTTAACATACATAGACTAACGGGCGTGGCCCGCCCACTTTTAACTTTTTGTAAGAAAAACTTTTTTATTAAAGTCAATATTAGGTTGAAATGCGATATGGTGCCTTTTAAGAGGCAGCCGCTAAACATACATAGACAATTGGGCGTGGCCCGTCCACTTTTTGAGGTAGCCCCCATACAAACCCAACGTGCAATTTTGTGTTTTTTATGAAAAAATCCTTCATTTAGATCAATATTAGCTTGCAATTTGATTTTGTGGATTTTAATGGACACCCGCTTCATATACATATACAAAGGGGCGTGTCCCGCCCACTTTTTGAGGAGGTCCCATATCAAACATCGAAATACTTCAACGGTATCAAAACATCACCCTTAGGAAAATCACTCGAGCTCCGTGGTATATACGCAATGACAATATTCACAACGATCTTCAGATGCCAAGTATAGCTGAAGAAATCAAGAGACATAACACCATTTATTGGATAATTCATCAACAAGGCGGCGGCTTCAGCGAGTGCACCCGTTAGATCTGTCATGTTCAAGAATATTAAGATTAAGTTAAGATTAGGTTATTATGTAATTATATGTTAATATATGTAAACCGTAAATGTGAAAATGAAGTAGTCAGAAAATTTGATCGAACCTGCATCGAACTGATGGCAAATAAAAAGATAAAAAAAAAAATAAACCCACAGTTCACTTTTATGCATTTGTATGGAAAAAGTCAATATCAACTTGAAATTCTATATGGCGGCATCTTACACATCTTCTACATCGCTTCATACACATCTAGTAGTGAGCGTGTACCACCCCCTATTTAAACCCCCACTTTTATGTATTACAATACTATTTAAAGTTTCGTGTAAATGGCTTCGGTTCAACCGAAGTTAACGTTTTTTCTTGTTATAACTCTTATGTAAAAACTCTATACTGACAAATCACTAATAATTTTTTACATTTAATTTAGCAACTTCTATTTTCTTTATTTTTGTAATTGCGCCCGCTTGGAAAACTGCCCAGGCTGTGAGTAGGGGCACAGTTGGCCAACCTGGCGTACCCAACAAAAATTCCTCCAATGGGTCTGAGTGTCCGCAACTTACTTTTCTAGTTTTAAGTTAGTTTAGTTAAAACTTAAATTTTTGTATTAAGCGACTGTTTTCTATATTTTATGTAGTTGCAATTTTAAATAAATAAATAAAATGCTTCTAAACGTAAGAAAATAAATTCTCCGAATTGAAAGCCTTCACAAGATGAACCTGTAACTCCGCATGTTCCAATTAGAGCCCCTGTATTCTTTATCACCTTTCGATAAAAAATTTAGATTCTACGGTTTCTGCTGCTCCCTCTTCAGTACCTTCTGAGAAGTCAACCTTGGTGCCAATGGAAATTGACATATAATAAAACAACGCTTGATTTCAACTTCGAAGCGTCAACAAATCTGTGTTAATATCTCGTCTTTCTTCTCAAAGGACTGAAGATAACATAAATTCTTGTCTTAAATGCTCCAATAACATAATATAATAACGAATTCTAAATTTAACTTCGCCTATTCGCGTTCTAATTCCTCTTAAGGTAATTTTTCCTGTGTCCATTTTCGATACCATTCTATCTTTAAATTTTTTATCCTGTTGGTATTGTTGTGCATGAGTACGTCTATAAAAACAAATGTGTCCCTGTATAGAATTCTGTTGATTTTCCCTCTGTTTCAACTTCTGTGCCAAAAAACTAAGCTTAGAAACATTTATCTTAATAGTTTTTCTTTTATTGCTGACATCATTGTCATTATTGAAACTTGGCTTCAACCACACATACTCAATTCTGAGTTGTTTAATGATAATTTTGTTTCATTTAGAAAAATTCTTGCCAATCGCACTGGTGGTGGTGTTCTTATATTAATCAAATCGTCTATATTGACTGAGGAAATTAATATATATCAGGACATTGAATTTATACATGTTAAAACTTTTTTTTGTGGTTTCAACATATACATTACTTGCTCATACACACTTCCTTCTTCGGAAATGAAGATTTCATACATCGCCACTCTTTTACATTGAAAAGATCATCTTATCAAATCTACTACATCTACCAAATATAAGATGGTCAAATTTGATTGATACATTTATGCTAATTCCAGCTGTAAAGAACGACTTTCTTGATTGTCGTAACAGCTCTGGAAAACTTCTTGATCTTGTTTTTGTTGACGTTTGTTTTGACGTACTTATTGATAGGATTCCTCCTATTACAATGACAATCACCATCCAACTTTGGAAATCTCGTTTCTTGACTACCGATTGGTCTACTCTCAAGTGATGTATACATATTGAATTGGCAACATATATTTTTTTTCCATCATTCTGAATTATTTTGACAGATGCATTCCATACAGGGAGAGCTTTTTCAGGAAAAAGACAGCCTTGATTTTCATGTAGACTTTACCGATTAAAAAATATTCAGTCGCGTTTATTTAAAAAATATAAACGTAGTGGCTCAAACACTGATTTTAATAAATATTGTGTCGCGCTTTCTGACTGTGAGGCATTAAATAAAAGGTGTTATGCTGCCTGTTCTATTTTGCCGAGCAGCGCTTCACAAAAATAAATTACGCTCAACTCCGTTATTTTTAACACTTATTTATTTATTTATTAAATAGTATTTAGTATAATAATATAAATATAGGTGAACGAAGTTAATTTACGTATATATTTTAACGTGTTGTGCCGTGCGAATCGAATTTCATAAACGATAAAGCGAAACTTACTTTTGTTAGGTATGCACAACGTCGGCTCTTTTCGATATTTTTCGAAGTCGACAATTTTGAGATGAACAAAAATAGTTTAGGGCATAGTATCGATATGCATGGTAGGTTGGCAGTTATTTTTTAAATTTTTCCATTCAGCAACTTTCCGCCTCCTAAATCTTCTCAGGAGTTTTACCAAGCACGTCTAGTACTGCAAGCTTTGAAACTGGGCGTCTCAGAGTTCCAGTTGTAGTTCACACCTTAGCGATTCTAATGTGACCATTAACTTCGGCAGATTCTCTCTGGTCCAACAGCGCCAGAAGTTGTCCTTAAGCTGTTTAGCCATTCGATACTGCTTGCGATAGCAAAAGTTGCCAGGATCTGCCGGAGTTTGTGTCGAATTTGTTGTTCCTCAGAAGAAATACGAGAGATAAACATAGATTTGCGCGGGACAATAACGGTCAGAATATTTTCTTTTTCAGAAGTTTGATTTGGTGTATATTATGGGCCAGCAGAAACACTAGTCATAGCTTCTACAACAGAATCAGTTGCCAAGCAATTAGTATGAGCCACAACAGTGCAGCCTTCAACTACTACCAGAGGGTTGGAGGAAGCACTAGTTGCGACGCTTCGGAGTTGAGATCAAGCATTGTTTTATGGGTGTCAATTTCCATTGGCACCAAAGTTGACTTCTCAAAAGGTACTAAAGAGGGAGCAACAGAAACCGTAGAATCTTCTGGTTTTTCACCGAAGGGTGGTAAAAATACAGGAGCTATAGTTGGAAAATTCGGAGTTGCAGGTTCATCCTGTGAAATAACTACGGGCGGAGGCTTTAGTTCGTAGAATTTCTTTTCTTACTTTTAGGAGAAGCATTCTGACACTTAAAATCGTTGAAAGATTTTTTCAGGTTGCTAAAATTTTTTGTTCATGAATTTTTAACAACGATTAAATTCAGAGAAACCAGTCCAAGTCTTACTCATAAACTTGATAGTCCCAATCTCCATCGCTCTACAGTTGAAACAAGTCCAACGTAGACCTTTCCGTTCATTAATGGCGTCAAGAACACGTTAAAACCAGCACAATACAAGTGCGAAACATTATCGGATAACCAACAAGCAAGGTATTGGTCAGTACAAGCCTTGTTTTTAAATTGGCAGCGAAGATCGGAACAAGCCATGTTTAATTTATTACACAACAGAAGCAAAAGGAATAAATTATTGGTGCCAAGAAGTATGATATATAAAAAATGAATTAAAAATTAAAACAAAATCAAAAAATGTAAATAAACAAAAACAAAACTATTAGTATGTTAGTCCGTTTAGCAAGAGAACGTAAACAAAAAAACGGAGAAAGCGAAAAGAAAGAATAAACGTTTGCAGTATATAATTAAAACAATCTAAACAATATTTGAACTTAGACAATGAAATATATCACTATAATCGCGATCTTTATATTACCATTAAAAAGTAAAACTATAACAATTTTGAAAATATATTTAAAGAAAATTATAACTTTTTTAAGACCATAAATCAACTTTGAAATGAGAGCACACGTATAAATTGACTGCACTTAGAGAGTTTTCAGTGAGATCCAACCTTAAAAATACCAATTTTTCATGTAAGTAACATTTATTATTTAATTTTTTAACAATATAAAACTGTAAGGTATTCCCAATCAAACAAAAGACAAACATTCAAAATCTGAAACGGTCCAAAGTTACAAAATTTTGTTCAACGTAAAACCTTTTTGAACCACTGTACGTCGGTCTAAATTATCTGCCAGACTAAATAATCTAAAATTAAATGCAAATATATGTACTTTTTATATACTTATCATAATTGTAATTATAATTTGTGTGTATTTTGTACTTTTTGAAGAACTTACAAATTTTTGAAACAAATATATATGGATGTATATATTCGTTATCATCATGACAAGACTTGTTAGGCATTTTATTTGTTCTATTCCCTTCATTTGTATATGCTACTAAATTAAAACAATTATTCTGATGTTCAAATTAGCTACTCAATTATTTCCATTGCTGTTTAATTCAAACCAAAAACGACAGTGATTTTTAATTTGTAGAAAATTATATGTAAAAGGTTGTGGGTAACTGCCATTTTAATGGTAGATTACACTTCTCGATCGGACTTATCAGTAAAATCTTCGTTTTACGCTTATAATAACGGGTCTACCATTTAATCCCTCCGCATTCGTTTTTGAACTAATAAAAGAAATTAAGCGAATGTTGAATGGTTAAAATGTGATTTTTAATAAAATTGAGGCTCTAATACCATTCACACAAAATTTCAAATCGTCTTGTAAAACATAAACATGGGTGGCGTGAAGCGACCACCATATCAAATTTAAAGATGATATTGACTTAAAAAAAAAAGAGTTTTATATACAACAGCACAAAAGTTACTGTTCACCATATTTAATTTCAAGCTGATATTGACTTAAATAAAGAATAAATAAATTTGCATCGGGCTACTTCAAAAGTGGGCGGCACACGCCCATTAGTGTATTTATGTGAAGCGGCTGTCCATAAGAAACCACCATATCAAATGTCATGCAGTTATTGACATACGAAGTTTTTCATACAAAAAGTAAAAAGTGGGAGGGTGGTTTGTGTGGATTGCAAAAGGGGGGGAGGGGGTTCACAACGTCCAGAAGCGTCCGATTCGCCCAAAGTATGATTTATTGGTCGAGAGCTGGTTGATAGTATAAAGTTTTTTATTATCGTACGTCAATGTCAAAAATGAGCCTCTCGCCACTCCCCTTACATTTCAAAAATTGAGAAGTTAGTTTTAATGTAAAGCTGTACAATAATGGTGGATAGCGTGAACTACTCCATGGCATCTCCTTAGACTGACGTTTCGAACGCGTGCTGACATAAGCTGATCTGACAACAGTTGTAAAAGTTATAGTGTTTTTATAGTAAAAGGTTTAAAGGCCTACCTTATAGTGCTGCAACCACACTAAGATGGGCTTTTGTCACTTGCGTGGCCTATATGTGTTAGCGATTTTCAATATACGTCTTGCAAGTGTTGAATACGTCATACAAACACACAAACTCAAATCAAATGTATAATACCTGTTCCCGGCTGGCAGGATGGAGTTGCTTGCAGAAGTGCAAACTTATTTGACCAAATTACGATACTTTTCAAACGGCCCAAGCAACTCACAAACGTCCGTTCGGACACGTATCCCCTTAGTAAGTCATGGAACCTCCTTGACGAGCACATTGTGAGAAGGCGATCACTCACCTTAATTAAGAGTTGGTGTGCTGGGTTTGGTTCCCGCCATCGCAAAACAACATTTACCAGTTAAGACACATAGGAAGCTTTGAATACAATTCTGAACGATTTAAGGACCATGATTTACGGATGTGCACCTGGAATGTCTTGTCCCTCCATAGGGCTGATGCAGATATCCAGCTGGTTGATGCCCTCGACAAATTCAAGGCTGACATCACCGCAATACAGGAAACGCGATGGATAGGATAGTGCTGGTTAAAAAAAAGGCGCCCTGTGAAATCTATTATAGTTGGCATGCGAGAAAGCACGAACTTCGATGTTGTTTCTTGGTTAGTAGGAAATACGAGGCCTGGTCTGAAGTTTCGTACCTGGGGAAGAGCGCTGGCCGCGATACGTATTAAGGCTAAGTACTTCAATATTAGCATGATGTGTGCACACGCCCCGACAGAGTCTCAGACGATGCTAAAATTTTATGACCATCTCGAATTCTCTACGAGCACTGCCCCAAACACGATGTAAAAATCGTGCTTGGCGATTTCAACGCCAAAAAATGGGAAGGATGGAATCTTGTATAACAGTCGGAAAATTTTCTCTTAACGACGCTATCTCCAGCAATGGAGAGAGGCTAATCGATTCCGCCGCAGGTCGGAACATGGTAAACAGTAGCATTAAATTTCCACACCGTAACATACAGAAGGCTACTTGGCGCAGTGCCGATCAAAGCAAACGCAACCAACGTTGTGATCTATGGAACGCACGCATCAAGCGTATTGGATGTGCGAATGATACGAAGTTCCACCACCGTCTCTGACCACTACGTTGTGGAAGGTAAGGTATGCACCAGGTCTACCTACCACCTACGTCTAATGAAAGCTAGACGAAGGAAAGCTGCAATCAAAACAGACCGGCTACGTCTTTTCAGCTAAACTCTCCCAATTCTGAAGATATAGGTGATCAGTGGACATATCTCCTACTCCATGGATACGTCTGCCAAGGAGGTCATTGGGTACACCAGACCTGTGACGCAATATGTATATAGAAATGAATATATAGAATAGAAATGAAGCTCGAAAGTTTTATCAAAAAGTCAAGCGTCTGACTGAAGGTTATAAGCCCAGAGTTTCTTTCTGCAACGACAATAATGGTCTGGTTACAGATGCACAGGAATCAATGAGACTATGGAGAAGTCACTTCTCAAATCTACTTGTTCTTGGGGCGGTGAAGAGGACAATACCGATAAAGAAGCATTTCTAGAACCTCCAATGGATGATGATGGCACGTACAGACGAACATAGTTAGATCGACTCGTTTCGCCGAGCTGATCAAGAATGTATATACTTTATGGGGTCTCTGATCCCTCAAATAATGCGTATACACTTTCAGACAAACTGATAATACCATTTCATACTATGTGTGAATGGTATAAAAAATATAAATAATTTAAGAATAAATAACACTTTTGTATACGCCATCTATCAAGTAGCAATTCCCATACAAAATTAACAATTTTCGATTTTTTATGTTTCCGATTTTTATTTTAAACCACCTCCGTATTACAGCAAACAAAATACAATTATTTAGCTTTAGCGAGCTTTAAGCTACGGTCCCACGGTTTGCACACTGAGCAAATATTTGGAGAAAATGTGTCCCAAACCTGCTCAAACTGTGAGACCAGCAAATTTTTCTGCTCTGTTTGCACGCGTTGTGAGCAAATATTTAATCGCACCCAGCTCAAACTGTGAGACCACTCTTTTGGGACCATTTGTTCGCTTTTTGACTTTTGCACTTGGATTTGTTCGAGCTGTGACATTAGTTCAGAAGCGAAACTGGCCTTTGAGCAAATATGCACAAAGAGCTGATGCAGTTTTCGGCAATTGTGGAAGGCGATGCGTGCTGAATTTATTTCATTCTATTTCAATTTTAATAAAATGAACGACGGAGAAGAGTGTGTTGCTGCAATATTGGCAGCTTATGTGTTTGACAGTAGCGACGAAGAGGAAAACGAATTGCCACGGAAGCAGCGCAAAGTTTGGCAGAAGAAGTGTTTTGTGCAAGAAGGATTTTGTGCGAGAAGAGGAGCTGCAATTATTCCACAACTTCTTGCGGATGTCAATCGACCAATTTGATAATCTTGGCATTGGTTTCGCAGATAATTACAAAAAATGACACGGCGATGCGCGCAATCATTTCGGCAGCGGATAGGCTTATGGTGACGCTTCGTTTTCTGGCCACAGGGGATAACTTCCGATATCTTCAATATCTGTTTCGCATTCCGCACAACACAAACTCAAACATTGCTCCGGATGTGATATACAAAGTGCTTGTGGGTGAATACCTTGTGGTTCGTTTTTGAAACATATACTCTTTGTTTCCTCTCTATATTCAGTTTCCATTAATTTATATGTTTCAGACGACAAGAAATCCGGAGAAGAAATCCGATCCTTGGCGCGACGTTGCCCAACGATACAATGAGCTGTGGCTGTCGATGGAAAGCATGTAGTTATGGTTTGCTTCAGCATTTTTTATAACTACAAAGGCGCACACAGCATTGTATTAATGGGTATAGCGGATGCTGATTACAAATTATTGTACGTCGACGTTGGTCGCAAAAAACGGTTTTCTGAAGTGCTAGGTGATTGGCGCCCAGGGTGCGAATGTATCAAATATAACGATGCATCCGCTTCAAAGAGAACCACATCTTGATGCACCACAGTACGTGAAAGAGGTACAAAATAGTTCACGTCGTATTTTGTTGAAGGCGAGGAAGAGTGGCAGTACAACTTTTTGCGCTGCTGACTGACGCAAAGCAAAACGAAATTAATTGAAATAGATGTTGTAATGAACGCAATTATAATTTTATGTTCTTACCAGAGATTCCGTAAATTAAATCTACAAGGCTTGACATAAGCTGCGCGATCGTGAGGAATGCTCCGGAGTTCGGACGCAATGAAGTCACCAAATGTAGCGTAGTCATTTCCCACGGCTTTGGTGCTCATGTCCTGCAGCGCCCGCGCTACCTTTTCTTTGAATGAGCAAGACGGTGTCGACGACGCAGACGACGGCGTTGGCGTCGCTTGCGTGCGATTACTCGCCGTCTTACGCCTGGGCTCCCCGGAAATCGGCGAAGAACTTCCAATTCGCCCAAAATATAATCATCCGTGACAGCATTCGTCTATTAATTACATGAAAAAAAACAAACAGTATTCGAAAAATGTAGCCACAAATATTCACCAATGGCATTGAAGAAACAGATGCGGTGTTTTGATGAACATTGGCCAAAAACAGCATTGCCTTGAAATACCTCCAAGTTATAGGCATGTTCTCATCTGTACCTTGACCAGACTTCCTGATGCGATATTTCGCCAAGTTTGCATTAAAAGTTACGCGGATAATAAGTTTGCCCGGCATTCGGCTTCTCCATAATTGGGAAGGCACTGTTCGACTTCTTCCCAAGCCGACTTCTTTGGAAGTTTGTATTCCGCGGAACTTTTGTCCCACAAACTGGGGCGCTCTTCCCCGGCTTTTATCAACAACTCAATGTGGCTGGGACTCCACTCTTGACCTTCGGCCGCATTTGAACGCGTTTTTTTGGGGTCTCCGACTGAGACACGCCTGTCGTCTGTGGTTGCGAGTCGATTGGCACAAACTTATCAATAGTTTCCATTGCTGACTTCAATTTTAATGCAAAATGTGAATTGAAGTGTTTCCTTTTACAAACGCCGAAAACTGAATCAGCTGTTCGAGCAAATATGTTCACAATGGCTCAAATTTTTTATTTAAATCAAATGTGCAAATTGTCGGACCACCCTGTCGTGCGTTCACAAACATTTGAGCCTGAGAAAATTTTACGCATTTGCACAGGCCTAAAAATTTACTACTTTGGGACAAAGTGTGCAAATCGTCAGACCACTCTGTGCACGCCATTCACACATTTGACCGCATAAAGCAAATACAGATACACATTTTGTGAGCAAATGTTTATTCAGTGTGCAAACCATGGGACCGTAGCTTAACGAACATCAATTAATTATATATCCTATTAATATTATAAACGCGAAAGTTTGTATGGATGTGTGAATGTTTGTTGCTCCTTCACGCAAAAACTACTGAATGGATTTTAATTAACTGCTGCTCTGAGTAGACGATAGAAAGCTGATAGCTACAAAATCGTCTAGCGATCATATGTTTACCTTAAATGGTCATGTGTCATGTGACGATATTAGAGAGGTAGAGAATAAAAGAAACCCGTTGGATTTGTGAAAGTTTAAATTTTAATTAATCACATTTTTTGTAATAGAATTTGGGTTTTAATGTAATTCAAAAATAAGCAGAAAAGTGAAGCAGGGAGAAGGGCAGCAACGCGGCAGATACTAACTAGTAAATAAATAAAAATTAAAAATTTATAAAACACAATTAGCATATTTTTCCGTAGTTTTATTTTTAAAACCCAGTGTTGCATTTGCACATTACCTAAAATGCAATCGACATTCTTTTAAGCGTTTGCTGCAATACTTAAAGCATTTTGTAAGTCACAAATTAAATCGTCGGCATCTTCCAAGCCAACAGATAGACGAATAAGTGAATCAGTGATACCCAGTTTTACTCTATCCTCGGTCGGTACTGAAGCGTGAGTCATTATTGAACTGAATAAAGGCAATAAATATAATAAAAATATAAAATATATTGAGTTACTTATTTTACTTACGGCAACTCAGCTAAACTTTCATATCCTCCTAAGCTTTCTGCCAAAGTAAAAAGCTTTAGCGACTTTAAAAACAAAGAAGATTGTTTCAAATCTCCTTTGATGTAAAAAGAAAAAACACCGCTGTACCCGTACGTTTGCTTTAGAGCAAGGCTATGCTGCGGATGCGACGGAAGAGCTGGGTGCAAGACTTTTTCAACATATTCGCTTGATTCCAAAAAATTTGCGACTTTTATTCCGTTCTTAAAGTGTTGCTGCATGCGCAACTCAAGAGTTTTAAGGCTGCGATTCACTTGATAGCAATCGAATGGCGATGGAACAATTCCGGTTGCTAAAATTGGAAAGTGTGAAATTTTAAATTAACTTAATTTGTATATATGTATACTTATATGCAACCAGGCAAAACGATATATTTGATTGTGTAAATACACCCATGTAAAAACGGTCAATTCTCAAAAAAAAAAAAAAAATTATATATGAATTTTAGCTGGCTCAAACTCATTTTACATTGGGATATATTTACAAATTTTCCCAATGTCAGCTGAGAAGCATGATATCAAAAATTTGCCATTTGTGGCCATCATGAGAACTTGTAGCTGAGTCTGAAACATGTGTCTCCGACTCTAAAAAATTCTTTTTGTAACAAAAAGTTACGGTTATTGTTGCACATTCTGAAAACAAAATTTACAAATACGTCAATACAAAACTGACATTGAGCCAGCTAAAATTCACATATAACACTAGTTTACAGCAAAACAAACAAAAATAGAATCTCTCTCTTAGATTTGTTTAGAGTAATTTGTGGGCGCAAAACACAAAAAACATATAACCCAACAAAAAATTCCAATATTTCCAATATTTAGTGCGTTCGAAAGGTGCATACTTTCCTCAACTTCCAGTCAACCATTTCATGACATTTGGTAAACTGGTTCTTGCCATCGGCCGGGATATCCTTTCATTCGATTTCCTTTCATCGGCAAAACCATTTTCCGAAAAGCTTAAAGACGCCCTGCCAAATAAAACGAATATTTAATAGTTAAAATGTGATTTTTAAAATCGAAGCTCTAATAACATTCCCACGAAATAACCAATAGTCTTGTAAAACATAAACATGGGTGGCATGGAAGTGACCACCATATCGAATTTCAAGATGATATTTGCTTAAATAAAAGAGTTTTGCATACAACAGCACAAAAGTGGTCGGTGTGTTTGTATGGGAGCTACCCTGATAGCTGTTCGGGACACGCCCATAAGTATATTTATATGAAGCGGCTGTCCATAAGAAGCCACCATATCAAGTTTCAACCTTATGACCTAAATGGAGAACATTTGCATACAAAAACACAAACGTATGTGGTGTGTTTACATCGGGGCTACCCTAAAAGTGGGCGGGTCATGCCTATTAATAGATTTATGTGAAGCTGTCCATAAAAAACCACCATATACAATTGCAAGCTGATAGTGACATAAAAAACGAAGTTTTTATACAAAAAGCCAAAACAAACAATGTAAGGATGGCAGAAGACGGGCGTTCACAACCATTTCGAAGCGTCCGGCCATAAAAGACCACCATGTCCATTTTTAAGTTGATATTGAATTCAATAAAAAAGTTTTTCTTACAAAAAGTCAAAAGTGGGCGGGTGGTTTGTTTGGGGTTACCTTTATAAGTTGGTGTGACATGTCAATATGGATACTCTACTTTACTGCAATAAAAATAAATCTAGTTTCCTGGTTACAGGAAACTAGATTTAAAAATCCGAAAAAATGTGCAACGACTACCAGACAGACAAACGGACATGGTCGACTCGTCTCGTCGAGCTGATCAAGAATATAAATACTTTATGGAATCGACAATGTCTCCTTTAATGCGTTACAAACTTTCGGACAAACTCATAATACCATTTTACACTATGTTTGAATAGTATGAAAATCAACAATAAGTTAAATTCGGTACTATAAAAAAAGTTCTGTTTACTTTGGGACACATCTGAACAAACCTTGCTGACACCCTCCGTACACTTAAATTGTTTGTCAAAATGCGGAAATTGAATTTTTGGGTATATTCTTTGCATTTCCATGTATTGCAGTAACGATTTAAGCTCATTTTTGACTAATTGAAGTTTTTTTTTTCAAAATTCTTCTAGTAACCACGGTTCTTGAAACACCTAAATGTTCGGAGTCATGTATGTCCTCTCGACCTTAATTGAAACGCTTAAATCACTCATACATATAAAAAAAATACTTTTGACAAGGTAAAAAAAAACATTTTTTGAGTAGCAGTGCAATGACAGCCAAAATTTTGTGTTTGAAAGGGTTATACTTACTGGAAGTTGTTTGTGGTTGATGAAAGCAGTCTATGCCAAACTAACACAATTATATTTTGCGTTTGTAGTGGAGCAACTCTTCATCGTTTACACTTAAAACAAGAGAAAATGTTAACTTTGGTTGAACCGAAGCTCTAACAAAATTCACACGAAATTTTACATCGTATTGTAAAACTTATACACAATAAATGTTGCATTTCAATATAATTATTTTATTTGGTTGTGAGGTGGTTCGTATGAAGCCTGCCTTAAAAAGTGGTGGGACCACACCCATTGATATATATATTTGCGAAGAGATCGTTCATAAGAATCCACCAAGTCAATTTTTAAAGTAATATAGACAGCAATTAAAAAATTTGCAAAGTCGAAAGTTGGTTGTTTGTATGGCGACTACCCTAAAAAGAGGATGGCGACTACTCCAATAAAAAGATATCTATGTACCGACTTGCAACCGGATATCTTAAAAATGATGGACATGGCTAGATCAACTCGTCTTGTCCAGCTGATCCTGAATATATATACTTTATGGGGTCTACGGTGCTTCCTTTAATACGTTACAAGCATTTGGACAAACTGATATTACTGTTCAAACTCTGTGTGAATAGTATAAAAAATGTATGTATCGTCTGAAAATGGACGTCATTGTAAGACGCTTTTAATTGCTTTTATTCGTAAATTTGGTATGCTTTGGTAAAAACCACCTCTCGCTTCCGCAGTCGGAAACAGAGTGAGCCGAACGAAGGCGACATACAGCATTTATATGTGAAAATCACCCAGTAGTTCGGGCGGGTACTAGTCCCCCTGTCTATCCACCGTCAACGCATTTAACTGTCGAATTTAACACGATGGTGTCATTAGAAGGGACCGAGCGGTGCGACGCTGCAGCCCCTTTTCCCAGCCACGCACCAGTCCTAAAATATTAGCCACTTCACCAGTCAACGGTAGTGAAGCATGTTGACATTCGACAAAAAATCAATTCATTGTGATTCGGCAGGTCTATATATAGGATGCCTATTATCCGAAGTAGCTAAGATGGCCATCTTTTCCGTTTCAGCGTCTTTTAGTTGGTCATGGTTCGACACCAATTTGGTCCACCAATCATATTTTTATAAACTGTATAAATACAACGAAATTAAGTTAAAATAGAATTACAAATACAAAAAATGAACAATAAACCAAGAATAATTTTAAAACATAAAAAACAAAAAAATTTGTTTTGTTCTCTTTACGCTAGCCATATAGTCACTCACCACTCCGAAAATACTAGCCAAGCACCAGTCCCAAGAGACTTGCCACTCGCCACTTTTAATAGACTTGTCCTTTGGGTAGTTATTTTTCCTTAGTGAAGTGGCCACTCTTTTTAGACTGGTACGTGGCTGGGAAAAGGGGCCGCACCGTCGCACCATTCGGTCCCTTTCAATGACATCGGAATGTTAAATTCGCCCGTCAAATGCATTGCATGTGGATAGACAGGTTACTGGTACCTGCCTCTGGTGGCCGGTGAATTTATTAGTTCTGCACTAGGGTGGCGGAACGACTGAGCAGTGTATTTTGCTCTTGTATTAGTGCAACTCTTAAAAAAATGTATATATCGTCTGAGAAAGGACGTCTTTTTTTTGCCAATGTAAAGCAAAAAACGTAAGACGCGTGTATTGCTTTTTTCGCCAATTTAGTTTACTTTGCTAGAAACACCTTAATTTTCTTTCTTAACGAACGCTGCCTTTTTATCTAAAAAGAATTTTTCGGTTTACTTTATCAAAATCGTCAAACTGTTTATGAGATGTACTAAAATATTTGCAAATATTGTTATTTTTTACAGTTAGCACTTTAATACATTTTGCTTTTGATAAGTTACCTTCAAGGTTTTCTAAAAAACATTTCTTTCTTCCCAACGACGACTAAACATGCTGCAAAATTTGTACACAGAAAAACGTAAAATAACATCCCGACCGCACAATAAATACAACCTCTTGCTCCAGCAGTCGAAAATTGAGTGAGCAGAACGAAGCCGACACTGGCTTAATGTGGCAAACCCGTTTCCTGTTTCTACCTAGAGCAATTATAGCAAATTGTCATGTCAAATGAAATTCTTAAAACCCTATCAGAGCAAATGGCTAGTTTTCAAAGATTGGGCTCATTGCAACAGCTCGAGCAGGCTAGGCCAGGTCCACATATCCAAACAGTAGAGAGAGTAGAACAGCAAATTCGGGATCAGTTGATACGATTGAATAACAACGAAAAGCGGCAAACAGAATTACCATTTTCTATACCTACCATTTTCTATATATTTCTATATATATACCATTTTCCCCTGAAGTATGAAAGGTAGCAAGGATTGTTCCTCTTTTAAATCCTGGCAGTAAAGCTGTACTTGGGTCCTCTTATAGGCCCACTTCGCTCTTCTCACCTATTGAGATAGTTCTAGAGTCATTATTACTTCCATCAATGGCAGAACATTGCCTTCTTGCAGATCACCAGCATGGTTTCAGGAAAAGTAGTGGTACGAAATTACCACTTTTATCGCTGATGAAGTGGTTTTAGACTTGAACAAGGCATTTGGTACAGTTAATCACGCAATCTGTTTTCAAGACCTGGACTAGACCTCACTTCCTGACAAAACAAAATTGTGGCTATTAAACTATCTTAATGTTAGAAGGGCATACATTGAGTTCAGGGGGTTAAGTCGTAAGTTAAAGAAGGGTGATCCGCAAGGTGGAGTTCTCTGCTCTCTTCTGTTCAATCAATATATGGCAAAAATGCCTCTTCGTCCTTCCGAAATAAAATTTGTAACTTATGTGGATGATTGTATCATTTTACCATCGGATGTGAACGTCGATGAAATTTGTGCGATGATTGTACCATTTTACCATCGGATGTGAACGTCGATGAAATTTGTACGAGAATTAACATCTGTTTGGAGAATTTGTTAAATTTTTTCAATGCTCGTAACCTCAGGCTTTCAACTCACAAGTCGTCGGCTTCCATCTTCACCTCCTGGACTAAGGAGGTTAGGATGAAACTTGATGTCTTTGTTGGAGATCTGAGTATTCCGACAGTCCAGTACCCCACGATACTTGGTACAATACTCGATCCGTTACTTAGATTTTCGGCTGATGCCACCAAAGTTAACAATAAGCTTAAGTCGAGAAATAAAGTACTGAAGGCGCTTGCTGTGTCTTCCTGGGGTAAGGAATAATATCAACTAATAAAGTAATTGGACGATCTGTCCTCCTGTCTGGACTACTTATCTCAGCAAGACTCAATGGCAATGCCTGCAACGAGGCCAAAATAGTGCTATCCAAACCATAGCACTCTCACCAGAATAGCACCCAATAGAATAAGAAATGACAGCTAGAAGCTATAAAGCTAGTATTGCTCGGTTTGTACCACAAGGTCGAATAGAGGAGTATATTTATACTTCAGGTGGGGCTCAATTGCATAAAGATGCAATTGAATAGTCAATCAGCGCTCATAGGGACAATATCGTACTAGGTGGTAGACCACCACCTATAGATGAGAGCGAAAAACGTCTCCATCGTAACACCAGGTTCAAACTTGCATAGTTGAGATCCGGATGGAGCAATATGCTCGAGAGTTACAGGGAGCGGATTGGGATCAGCACTAGTGATTGCTGTCCTGAATGTGGTCAATCACCGCATAATACGACCCATCTGTTCAATTGTCCGTCCCATTCGACTCAATTGAGTTCTATAGACCTTTGGTTAAGTCCAACAGTAGTAGCTTCATTCCTGGGACTTGATACCTTGGCTACGTTTCGGTTTATCTTTCTCTCTCATTCATAACCACTTTTCATAATATAATAAATGGTATACATATTTCCTGATGCAGCCCAAGACAAGTTGTTACAACAACAACAGAAACCATTTTCTATACGTGGAGGTAATTTGCAAAACCGTAGCCCAGTAAAAAAGTTTGCCACATTATCCACAACTGGAAAGTATGTCTCACTTTTTTTTTTTTTTTTTCATTTTTTAAACTTGTCGAAAGGCGAGTTTACTTTTTGAAGGAAAAGCCGCCGACTTTGGCGTTTCCATAAATCGGTCGATGAGTTGTGTAAGGCACAAACGAATCAATTTAAAGATTTACGCACCGATGTCGATATAAGGGAGCCTTTTCAAGATCACAAGGAAAAATTAAATAAGTGCTTCGAGTCTTACTGTGATTGTATTCGATTGTATTTTTACAGATAGGTTGGAGAATCCTTTGACTGAAAATACCTAAATCAAAATAATATAACGTAATTTGGGACCAGAGGATATGTTGATAAGTTGGAATTGCAGAAAGGAAAGGCATATACATCAGGATTTTCTTGGCGAGCGTAAGGTTTTTTGCTAAGTATATGGTCCAGCAAATGCGTACAAGCCAAGCTGCCGTACTTGTTTAAAAAGCGGGTATATGATTGCCGAAATTTAGAACTAGATTATGTTAATAGTAAGTTTATACCAGAATTACAGACAATAATAGCTTTTCACAAACGAATAACATAAATATAATAATTTACAACAAAAGACAAATTCAGTTTCCCTGTTAAGTAACCGAATGAGCTTATTTGGATAGAGTCTACAGAATGCAAGATATTCGTCCATACGCTTATGTTGATAAGTCTGTTAGATACTGGTGCCTACAATAGATTAGGTAGATTAGGTTGGATTAAAACTACTAGAAAATGATAGAAAGAAGAACCTTTTCAGACGCGAGGAATACATATTTATTCTGCCTCTTACATACATTCGAACAAACTTATTATACGCTTGTCCCACATAAACAGCGCCGCTCCCAGCGCGCGCTAGGTAACACTAATACGCAAACACACACACACATATAACTATAGCTTTCACAAGCCAATGCTTCACACGCGCTCTCGCATGCACGCGCGGCTGAGGTGACAACGTGATAAATGGCTCTTTTGTATGTGTGTAAAGTTAAATTAAAAGCCAAAAAGAGGAAAAAATAAATGAAAAAAAGTGATTATGCGTAATAAGTGGAAATAATTAAATAAAATTAGAGTGCATTTCGTCCGAGGAGTAACATATCTCACGTGGATAGAACTCATTCAGTCTCCACGCGTGGTTGGTACCACCGGCAAAGTATTTCCTATGGATTGAACTTATTCAGTCTCCATACGAAAGCAAATATTTCCCAAAGCACATTTATCCGAGTGGTGGCATATTTCACGTGGATCGAACTCATTCAATCCCCACGGGAAATTTGTACCATCGGCAGCATATTTTATGTGGATTGAACTTATTCAGTCTCCACACAAAATTAGCAGCTACAAAGTACCCTCCGCAAACTCACAATCACTCTTTCGCATCACTGAAGAATTATTGTTGAAAATCAAAGTCTAAGCTAAGAATAGTTAAACAAAACATAGTCTAAGAAACCATCGCACGTAGAACAAGCGTAGAAAATAAAAGCCTAAGCTAAGAATCGTTAAACAAAACATAGTCTAACAAAACATCGCACGTAGAACAAGCGTAGAAAATTAAAGTGTAAGCTAAGAATCGTTAAACAAAGCATAGTCTAGGAAAATTTCGAATGTAGAACAAACATATGAAATCCTAATAATAATAAGAATAAATGAATAAAACTTTAATGAATTGTCCCAAAGTAAAGTACGCTTTTTATAACCTGGAAAACATCATCGCCAGTGGTCACTAAATAATAAAAATGTGTGTGTCGAACGCCTGGGATTCCGACGAGGATACCCCGGCCGGTGACATCGTTAAAGTGGCGCCCGAGAAGGGACCCTGGCTTCCAGGACATCAACAGGGATGTAATTGGTCTAAAAAACCATTTAAACGTAACTTTGGAAAATTCATTAAAAGATAAAATTTAACAAAATCAGAGAAATCAAAAGGAAAAAAAATTAATATTCTGCGTGTGAAGAATCCTGCAACCAGTCAGGAAAGCAACGTTTCAAAAGGCGGACAGTCCAAGCTGGGCCTCTCATTGGGGAACATATCGGCGGTAACGACACAGGTGAAAAACCAGCAGCAACGAGAGACAACAGCAAATCATGGCGTCTTGGATCAATCAGTTGAGTAAGCTAGAGCTCACACAGTTCGCTGAGGAGTTCTTAGGCGACGCATACGCTTCACCGAGAGAGCTTCAGTATCGGCTAAACATTTTTGTCGAAGGTGGTGCATACTCTGAACAAGTGAAAACGAGCCTAGACGAGCTGCAGCGTACTAACTCTCAGCTAGTTTTTTACGAAGCAACGACTGATTCAACAGACAAACCGGAGCGAACGGAAGACTGCTGCAAGGATAAGGCGATGCTGCCTAAAGGACCACCTAAAGTAATGCTCAAATCGGTGGATCACTCTACAGTAACTACATTACTTCCTGGTAGCACGACTAGACGAACAACTTCAGTGGGATCAGGCAGAACGGTCTCACCAGCGAGGCAGAAGGCACCGCAGGGAAAATCCCTGACCGACGTGGTGGACCGGGTCAGAAAATGGTTCCTACACTTTGACGGGTCATCTGACCCACTTGAATTTTTGGAGAGGGTCGAAGAGCTGGTGGAAGCCTACGCACTGCCGAAAGACCGACGTATTCAAATCGTACGTTCTGGATATCCAGAATCTAGGAAGTCGGACCGCATCTACAGAAACAGCCGTGACGAAGTACAGTTATACGTTAAACGGCGTGAGTTCTCAACGCTCCCAGAACTAATGGAGATGGTATGTGATTGCGAGCATTTACGGTCGCCTACAACATTCAAACCAGCGCCTACGGCTCCTAGAACATTTCGAGCGATCGTAGCTAGTATCGAGCATGTCGCCGCTGCCTTCAACAGGGGCATATTTCAAGAAATCGCCAAAACTCCCCGGTACTATTTTGCTGGCAGTGTGGAAAACGGTCCATACGGAGCATTACGGAGTTTCGTCAATCAGCGGTTGGCGGAGATAATAAAGGACCAAGCGATGGAGCGACATGAGGACATGGTAGTGCGGTTGGCAGATGGCAAAGTGCGAGATGTGAAAGCCCTACGAATCGAATAGAGTTCCTCGTCATGCCGGAGGTCGCGCACGACGTAATTTTGGGGATGGACTTCCTGGCTAGAAGCGGCGCGAGCTTTGAGTGCGGGGGACACTTTATCACTATGAGCGAGGAAATTAAGTTCAGTCAGGAGCAGACGCAAGGCATACGAGGAGGAACAGGGGAATCCGGCTGAGAGGTACGGTAAATCGGATCTGGCTGAAGGGTCCCCGGAGCGCACCACCCCTCGGGATCACGATTTGATCGAAATTACAAAAACACAAGCACTGGGTGATGGCACAAGGATGGACGAAGAAGCGCGGCAGTTCCTAGATCGGGAGCTGGCCTTGTTTGAACATCTCGACTAGCAACATCACAACACACCACAGCAACATCACAACACACAACGTACGACAGACCCCTGAAGCAAAGGTACTTCCCGCGTAATCCAGCGATGCAAGAAATCATCGACGTCGAAATCGACGAGCTAATCGCTAAGGCTGCATAGAACCCTCGCACAGCCCATACAGTTCACAGAACGTGTTGGTGCGCAAAAAAAACGGTCATTGACGGCTTTGCATTGACTTTCGCCAGCTCAACGAAAACTCCGAAACAGACGCATACCCTATAGCTCGAATGGACTTAATTTTGGACCAGCTTCGGGAGGCAAAATACATAAGTACACTCGACCTCAAAAATGGGTATTGGCAGAGACCGATGGCAGTAAAGAGTACACCGCATTTACTGTACCGGGTCGTGGCCTCTACCAATGGCGTGTGATGCCCTTCGGTCACCACACCGCTCCGGCAACCTTCCAGCGGGCGTTAGATAGTATCATCGGAACAGACATTGAACCATATGGAAAAACTCAGTGAAGTTTTCCGTCGCCTACGAGAGGCCAACTTGCGCATTAACTCGGAAAAATGTAATTTTTTCCAGACTCGCATCAACTATTAGGACATATCGTGAACGACCAAGGCCGACCGGAGGAGAAATCATAGGACAAGGCTAAGCGCCTGCACGAGACATTCGAGTTGGTGAGGCTAAACCTAGAGAGGGCGACGGAGCAACAGGCGAGAAACTACGATCTACGCAAGAGAAAATGGAAACCAAAACTAGGCAAGTTGGTATGGGTTCGAAAACATCCTCTTTCGAAGGCTGTGGACAATTCTGCAGCCAAGCTAGCACCCAAGTTCGACGGCCCTTATCGAGTCATCGCATTTCCGTCACCGGTAATTCTACGTGTTAAGAAGGAATCCGAGAAGAAGGCGCCCAATGTGTACGTAGGCGAAGTTAAACCCCACCATGGTCACGGCGCAGCAGAGAACCCTCCGGAGGTAGAATACACATAGTCGTTCCAGATGTCAAACCTCGGCTCTAGACAACCTCTTACGAGTTACATGCTCGCAAAGCTGTGTAACACGAAAAACATTCCTGTGATAAGTTGTAAATAAACCTAGTAGCTGTTGCATTGAAAAGTACAAATAAGTTCGGCTGCGGATGATGCAATTGCCCTCAATTTCCTTGAATTTTATTAACAATTTGTTACAAGATTTTTATTTTTCTATTTTATTTTTGTAGCAATCACTTTTTGTTTGCTGATTTCTAAATAATTCAATAAATTCCTCAAGGAATACTGTGCTCACTCTTAAAAACATTTTCCGCAGACGATATTGCCATGCCGACGTTTCGCACGAAATGAGCTAATGTTCGTCAACCACGCCATACACTAAACACATGTCTGTGAACGAATCGACAGAATATGAAATTTTTCAAAAACCTACGATCAGTGTGTGAGCAACGCCATACACTACAAAATCAACTTTATACTCACACCGATCGCACATACAAGTGTGTAGTGAGTGGCCACCTTAACGCACAAATAGTGAAAAGAGAACAGCAGCAAATGTAGTCTTATAGTTGAACGCGCACCGACGGAAAAGGCAAAGCGGTGAGATCCAAAGCGCAGTGGTTATCTACATTATTGTCAGCAGCCAATCGGACGACAGCCGACAACTCCCAACAACAAGAGAAGCAAAGCTGAGAGCGTAGTAACACACACCCGTCAAATCGATACACAGGCGACAACAGCGAACGACACTCATACACCGATAAAAAGAACGGTAAAAAGTTCAAGTCGAGCGAAGAACAAACCGATCGGAAAAGATTTGCGGTCGATGGAATGCATTGACTCTCGGCACATGGGAGTCGGAACGAGAATTTGAAAGTGACCAGACTTGGAACAAGCACAAAACTACAACAGCGAGGGAAGAAAATAAAAACTACATACGCAGCGGAACAGGACCGACGAGAGGAAGACGAGAACAAAACGCAAGAAAACAAGGCATACACAGGCGCCGCGTGGTAAATGTTTTAAAGAAAAATTATTAATATAAAAAGCATTGAAATAGTGGTCTAAGTTTGATTTTGAAAAGAATATAAAACGAGCATAATGCAAAGTTAGACTAAAAGTAAAATTAAATCAAAGAAAAAAAAAAATAATAAATAAAATTTGAAGTAAAATTAAAAGCCAAAAAGAAGACAAATGGAATGAAAAAAAGTGTTTGTGCGTAATAAGTGGAAATAATTAAATATAATCATTTTCGTCCGAGGAGTAACATGTCGCACGTGGATAGAACTCATTTAGTCTCCACGTGTGGTTGGTACCACCGGCAAAGTATTTCCTATGGATTGAACTTATTCAGTCTCCATACGAAATCAAATATTACCAAAGCACATTTATCCGAGTGATGGCATATTTCACGTGGATCGAATTCGATTCAGTCTCCACGAGAAATTGGTGCGACCGGCATTAAATTTCTTGTGGATCGAACTTATTCAGTCTCTACAAGAAATTTATACCGCCGACAATTATTCCTTTTGAGTCAAACATAGTCAGGCTTTAGGAATTGTACTAACCGGTTAAATAATTACTTTTGCCAATTGTCAAAGCAATAACAACAGCGTGGGTCAAACGCACATTCGTCCAAACGGTAGCACATTTCAAGTGGATCGAAATCATTCAGTCTCCACACGAAAATTATCCAGCGGACGATTATTGTTACGGGTGGTGAACGTACAGAGTCCTCACATAATACTTTACTAAAATACATTTGCTTAAACCGTAGCAAATTTCACGTGGATCGAACTTATTCAGTCTCCACGGGAAATTGGTACCATTGGCAACATATTTTCTGTGGATCGAACTTATTCAGTCTCCACACGAAAATTATCAAACAAGCGTTTATTTTTTCTTGGGTCAGACAGGCAGCTATAAATAATATTCTCTTAGAGTAAATTTGTCCAACCAGTAACATATTTCACGTGGGTCGAACTCATTCAGTCCCCAAGGGAAATTTGTAACATCGGCAGCATATTTTTTGAACTTATTCAGTCTCCATACAAAATTAGCAGCTACAAAGTATCCTCCGCAAACGCACAACCACTCTTTCGCATCACTTAAAACATAGTCTAAGAAAACATCGCACGTAGAACAAGCGTAGAAAATCAAAGTCTAAGCTAAAAATCGTTAGACAAAACATAGTCTAAGAAAACATCGCAATTAGAACAAGCGTATAAAATCAAAGTCTAAGCTAAGAATCGTTAAACAAAACATAGTCTAAGAAAATTTCGAACGTAGAACAAACATATGAAATCCTAAAATATATGTAAATAGATAAGAATAAATGAATAAAACTTTAATGTTCCAAAGTAAAGTACGCTTTTTATAACCTGGAAAATATCATCGTCAGTGGTCACTAAATAAGAAAAATTTCTGTGACGAACGCCTGGGATTCCGACGAGACTACCCCGTCCGGTGACATTGTTACAAGGTCACCTTAGCAAATAAAAAGCTGAAGAATAACAGCGGCGGTCTCCGATGAGCTGTCAGCTGAGTTATTCAAGACGTCTTCTGGAAGATATGGTCCGATGAATACATGCCCAACGATTGGAGTCTCAGTGTTCTTTGTCCTATCTTCAAGAACTGAGTACCCGCTGTCTCTGTATGGCGTAAAAGAGACCCCACTGTATGTGCGAACTATCGTGCTGTACCGCGTACTGTGTAAACTGCTGGAACCATACACGGATGCATTGCCAGGACAGTATCAGTATGGCTTCAGACCAAAAAGGTCGACCAGTGACCAAATTTTCTCTCTACGACAAATCCTGGGGAAGACCTGTGAGTGCAACAAAGACACACACCATCTATTTGTTGATTATAAGGCCGCTTGTTATCTATCTGGGAACAGAGATTACCAGCAACAACAACGTTTGATCCCAAGGACGACTGGGTTTACGCCCCGGTTATCCAAATCAGTCCAAGTGTATGTGTTGTATCTGGTATATAATTATACTTTTTTTATATAGGTCGGCAGTTTTCTCGGCGGAACTGCTGAAAATACTCCTGTACCGCTCAGACATTGAGAGGAAGCCGCGACTTGGTCCTTGGATCTACTCAGTTGTGGGAGAAGGATTTTCCGAAATGTGACCTCGGTTCAGTGTTCGAGGTGTGGCAGATGGTGTCACCTACGAACCTGTTCTCATTCTCATAGAGACTGGACAGCACAATTTATTGCTGGATGTTGGTCAGCTAATACTATTGCCAGCTGTAGAACAGCATTTTTTTTGCACCAACACTTGACATAAGTTTAACAACAACCTCACAAAAAGCTGCCGTTGCTGGGTATGCTCCGTTTGTGGCAGTCCGATACATCGCAATGTCATGCCTGTGCGATGTGACGGTTGTTGGTGACATATGAGGAGATGTACTGACCTGAGTTCTCATAAAGAGTGAAGTGTTGACTTCCTTGCATCGTGCTGCCAATCCAAGCGAAATAATGCAACACTTATTTCACCTGATTCCCTCCTCTTCCACAAAATCGTTACCAATCCTCCCGCCGCCCCGTCAGCCAAATATGTCATTCAATTGAGGAGCGGTTTAACTCTTTTAGGGCCTTTCTCACGACTTACCGATACATAAGAAAATACGAAACGGCAAGAAATAATATTGAGTAGTGCATGTCACGACATCACAATTATAATAAATCAATTTCAACCTCACAAAAAGCTGCCGTTGCTGGGTATTATCCGTTTGTGGCAGTCCGATACATCGCAATGTCATGCCTGTGCGATGTGACGGCTGTTAGTGACATATGAGGAGATGTATTGACCTGAGTTCTCATAAAGAGTGAAGTGTTGACTTCCTTGCATCGTGCTTCCAATCCAAGCGAAATAATGCAACACTTATTTCACCTGATTCCCTCCTCTTCCACAAAATCGTTACCAATCCTTCCGCCGCCCCGTCAGCCAAATATGTCATTCAATTGAGGAGCGGTTTAACTCTTTTAGGGCCGTTCTCACGACTTACCGATACATAAGAAAATACGAAACGGCAAGAAATAATATTGAGTAGTGCATGTCACGACATCACAATTATAATAAATCAATTTTGAGAAGCCCTGAAGAATATTTGACAAGATGGACAGTCCAATTGCAAAACGTACACACAATAAAATTATAAATTAGCGGAAAAAAAAATGGATGCGAGTGAGCTGTAGAAAAATACGAGCCAATCTATGAATATAATGTGCACGTTTGCATTTAAAATTTTAATACAAAATTTCAATTTTGTTTGTTTTCATTTCGCTTTTGCTTTGTTTTTTAATCGATCGAGTTGGTGGGTATCTTTGCAAAAAATCCTGATAAATTTATCGGCACGCCGAATTCGGCGATACGGTTATAGGGTAAATAAGTGTCGTAACATTGATAACTAGCATATCGCCTGAAAAATATGAGCTGTAAAGTTATAGGCAAGTCATGAAAACGGCCCTTAGAGTTCTGCAGATCAATTGTAATGGTCTGAGTGGGAAAGTGGTGGAAATTGTGGATTATATGTGGATTCATCGGAAAAAATTAAAAAACAAAAAAAAAAACCAACTATTTCATTAAATTCTCGAAAATTTCCTGATCTTATGCTCGCACTGGGACGTTGTGTGTTCCTACGTGCAGCAACAAATGATAAAGGGTTGTGCCAAATAAGTAAGTAAAAAAATGTGACTAAATCGAAATTTCCAAACATGATAAAAAAAAGAGATCACGGAACCTTACTCAATGTATTACCATTTTGCAAAAATTTTAAACGAGCATATATATCATCGCAGTTCATTGTTGCAGCTCCCATTACCACATCGGAGTGTCCATTCATGTACTTTGTTAACGAATAACAAACAAGATCAGCACCCAATTCCAATGGCCGTTGAAAGTAGGAGGTTAAAAATGTATTGTCTACCACAACAATTATTTTTCCAATTTCGTGAACAAGCTTCGAAATGGCCTCGATATCGACAATTTTCATCATTGGATTCGTAGGTGATTCAACCCAAACTAGCTGTAAAAGATAAAAACATATAATACATTAATTGTAGATACACACAGAAAAAACGGGCATTCTAAATATAAGTTTGAAATTTTGGTTTTTATCCCAATTTCTTTAATCAATTTAAAAATAATAAGAATTAGTATAAATATTTTAATATATGTACAATATAAAATTCTTGAAATAAGTACAAAACTCTATTGTATTGTAATTCTAAGAATAAACCTGTACTTAAGTCAATTACAAGGGTATCAGAATAAAGAACAAGATCTTTTTGATTTACAGTAGAAAATTCTTAAATCCATTTCTGAGAGCAAAAACAAAACAAACAAAAAAAACCTGATAGCAGTCAATTCTCAAATTTACTCTCTCAGTTGCTCTAATTTCTTCTCATCGACAATAAATTAGAAAAGCAATTGATTGTGATTCGGCAACTCCAAGTGTCGGATGCCTGTTAGCCAAGGTAGTTAAGACCATGATGTATTTATACTAGAGTTGAGCGATATTTCACTACCGTCACTACCGTCTTGGGAATCGAGGCGGCAAGATGTTATTTGAGGAAGTCATCTGTTTTGGATCTATTGCTGATTTCATTTCCGATTAAAAAAATTGACTGAATCATCTATTTTTTCACATAGTCCTTTCCAGGATTAATCAAGTGCCATATATTCACTACAACTTGTAAGGACTAAGGCAATACTACGTGAAACCGCAATTGTATGCTAAAAGAGTTCTGTTTTCATGTTATTTTCTTGAGAGGATTGGATATAAAAGAAAACCAAGAAAATAGAAAGAAACAATTAATTTTCCACTCCAGAGATATAAACCAGATGCTAGTAGAGATAAAATCCAACCAAGCACAAAGATTGAATTCAAAACAAGTACCTTAATAGCTTTATAAAATATACCTGTATACAGTACGTGTATGATACAATATATCAGTTGGGCGATCAAGTCAACTGCCTGTGATTCAATCACGGCTACTGAAACCAATGATATCAGTTGTCAGTTCATATTGATACATTATATCAGTTGAGCGATAGTCAGTGATTCAATCACGGCGACTGAAAATCACGAATATCAGATGAATATCAGTTGATGTTAAGTATGCATGATATATTATTCATTCACATGGCACTAGTAAGAAATAAATGATATACAATCTTATTTTTTTTTTATTGATGACTTTTTTCATTGTTAAACATAAATTAGTACTAAGAATGTAAGGAGAAATTAGTTTTGTTTAATATAATAAATAGATAAAAAGACCTTTCTGATTTGATTTGACCGGTGATTTGAAAGTAGCAGTCACGATAATCACTGCTACTCAAAAATGACTGGCAAGCTCATCTCTAATTTATACCAGGTGACGTATTCCGCTGTTGTGACTTTCTTAAATATTCTGAGCGCAAGAGCGCGAGAGAGGAAAGATAGAGAGTTTGCGAATATATGTTGTTTTCTGCACTCTTTCGTATTTGCTGCTGTAAAATGTTAATTTTAAAAAATAAAACATCAACAATAAATATTCAAATACTTTATTATTGTTTACATTTTTTTTCTTTATTTAACTTTAATAAAAATGTTATAATAATATTTTTAAGTGTTTTTTATGGCCCATTTGCTTTTGTTTTTGCTTTAAATTAAACACAGTAATAAATAAATTAAATTCATAAATTAAATTAAACAGAGTAATTTTAATATTACAAATTGAAACTAAATGTATTCGTTTGCTGTTAACAAAAACAAAATGACCATTAAAAAAAAAATATATGCGCAATCCGCAAAATGACCGCTCACCACAAAGCTAGCTTCGAAACTGGCAAAATAAGAAATGAAATTGAGCGAGTTTTTGAGAATACGTCACCTGGTATAAATACACCTTGGTTGAGACGAAGACACTTTTCAGAACCGTTCGTCATGTATCATGGTTAAATATTTTTTTTTAAACTGTATAAGTATCACAAAATAGGTTAAAATTATCCAAAAATAGGAAAAAACAAAAAAAAAAACGATAACTTCGGTTGAACCAAAGCTCTAATACCATTCACATGAAATTTTAAATCGTACTGTAAAACATAAGCGTGGGGGGTAAATAGGGGTTACCCTAAAAAGTGGTCGGGTCCCAAGTTATATAAATACAAATATTCATTTTATTTAACTCCCATCCATTAATGTATATGTGACGCGTCCGTCCATATCAATTATAGAATTGATTTTGACAACAATAAAAAAGTTTTTAATACAAAAAGTCAAAAGTTCAAAGGCGGTGGGTTTGTATGGGGCTACCCCAAAAAGTGCGCGTGGCGCGCCAATCTTGATACTGTATTAAACTGCAATAAAAATAAGTGTATGTACAAATTATCAACTCGATAGCATAAAAATTAGTCCGCAAAAAATGCACAACAACATATAGACGGACAGACGGACATGGCTAGATCGACTCGTCTCGTCGAGCTGATCAAGAATATATACCTATATACTTTATGGGTTCTACGATGCCTCCTTTAATGCATTACAAACTTCAGACAAACTGGTAATACTATCCAAACTCTGTGTGAATAGTATAAAAAATAAAACAAAAAATCATAAGAAAAAAACTTAAATAGGTGTCAAATCAATCTTATTTTTGACTTAAAGAATCAAGCTCATAAGAGCTTAAATTAAGAAATTCATGTTTTTGAAAATCCCGTTCCTTATTGACCATACTTTTTCTACAGCTCAAAATAAACAGAAAAACTTAACTTAAACCCACGAAATACGAAAAGTTTGCACGGACCGGCTACAATTTAAGAGCACTTAGCTGGAAAAGCGAATTACTAAATGGAAAACGGACGACTGGGTCTTCGTCCCAGACCGATCGGCAAAAGAAGATTTGTTTTGATGGATCAACAGTTTTTTCGGCGCAACTGTTGAAAATACTCATGTGCCGCGCCGGCATTGAGAGGAACCCGGGTCCTGGTCCTTGGTTCTGATCAGTTTGTGGGAGAAGGATTTTCCGGAATATGACTTCGGTTTAATGTTCCAGACGTGGCAGATGGTGTCACCTTCGATCTTGGTCGGGCCTCCACTCTCATAGAGACTGAACAGTACAATTTGTTGCTAACTGTTGTTTATGTAATTCTGTTACCATTTCTGCCTTTCGGCGAAAAAGACAACGGACGTTCAAAATTTAGAAATTACTGGTAATTATTTAGAAAACCCCCCATACGCCCGATTTTTTTTATTTTTTAATATGATATAAATGACGTTATTCTGAGCATTTTTCACTATATGGGCGCGGAAACAACTCCTTAAAAAGATATTGAGAAAAAACGAAAAATAAATTATACGTGATATTTTGGCTTGGCGAGGACATCAACCAACTGGATATCTGCATCAGCCCTATGTAAAGTAATTCGGGAATCATTTAGAACACCCCCCATACGCCCGATTTTTTAAATTTTTTAATGTGATGTAAAGGACGTTATTCTGAGCATTTTTCACTATATATGTTGGGCGCGGGAACAACTTCTTAACAAGATATTGAGAAAAAACGAAAAAGAAATCATAACAATAATATATTAAAAATACATACGCGAATATTTACAGTTAATTTTGTTTAACGAATATTTTAAGTGGAGAAATATTAATAAAATTAAAAATTATGCATTATTATTACAAATTTCTTTTTAAATTAAGCACATCCCAATATACAAACTTCCGTTCTGCATGAAAATATTATCAAGAAACTAATATGTAAACAAGAGAGTAAGTGCGTATGCGTGTATGTGTGTGTGCACAGGATAGTGGGTGGGGGGATCCTACAATGATTTTCGATCATGGAAGAATGTAAACAAACGAAAATGTATTCAAATCGTAAGCCCCATTCTCTAACCTACTTGGGAGCGATGAAGAGAACAATACCACCGATAGAGAAGCATTTCTAGATCCACCAATTGATGGCTCTTTTGTAGACCCACCGGATTATAACGAGGTCGACTCAAAAACTTAAAAGCTGAAGAAAAACAAAGCGGCAGGATCCGATGAGCTGCCAGCTGAGTTATTCAAGAACGGTGGCAAAAAGTTAGTAAGGCGTATGCACCAACTATTCCTTTTGGTCTATCTTCAAGAGAGGAGACCCCGCTGTCTGCGTGAACTATTGGGGAATAAGCTTCTTTTCAAAAGGATATAAAATTCTGTCCTGCGTACTGTGCAAACAGCTGAAGCCACAAGGGACGCACTGATAGGATAGTATCAGTGTGGCTTCAGACCAAAGAGCTCGACAAGTGACCAAATTTTCACTTTACGCCAAATCCACTTTTACACCACTTTTATGTCGATTGTAAGGCCGCTTTTGACAACCCGATAAAACCCAAGTTCTTCTACGCCCTTTCCGAACTTGGTATCCCAGCGAAGATCGATCGTCTTTGCATGACAATGCTATCAGTCACCCAAAACATCGTCAGAGTAGGGTAGGGAAGAACTTCTCCGAACCCTTTGATACCAAAAGAGGTTTCAGGGAGGGTGATGCTTAATCGTGCGACTTTTTAATCTCTTGATGGAGTACATCCTACGCCTCTGCTCATACGTAGAACGGTCGGGCACGGTCTTCCATAAGGAAGTGACGCTACTCGCATATGCTGATATTGATATTGGCAGGGCGTTCTCGAAGATTGAGTAAAAGTCACATTTAATGGGCCTAGCGATGAACGAGGACAAGACGAAGTACTTGGTGTCCAATCGCAGACCATCTGCGCGTCTTGGACGGTCTGTGAGTATGGAGAATTTCTTCAATGTTGTAGAAAACTTCGTATATCTGGGAACAGAAATTACCAGCGACGTCAGTCTAGAGAACAGACAGCTTGTTAATCGCTGCTACTTAGGTCTCAGCAAGCAAATTAAAAGGAGAGCCCCTTCTCTAACAAACAAGATAAAAATCTATGACACTGATAATCCCGGTCCTGCTGTATGGCGCAGAAGAATGGACCCTGACATCAACGGATTCAGCGTCTTTAGAAGTGTTCGAGAGAAAGATTCTTCGTAGTTTGCGTCGATTTTAGGACCCGTATGAACCACCAGCTATATGAGCTGAACCAGCTACATGAACTTGATTGGTGGACGGCGACAGTAAGGACGTCCGAGTTTCAGATGGCAAGTACAGGTCTATGATGACATGAAGAAGCTCCGGATTGCCAGCGACTGACACCGAATGGTGCGCTTTGCTACGTGCGATCTTAATATTAGGTATAAATATATAATATAGGTATAAATACAATTCAATATATGATGAATGTATTGTATTGTGCATAGCGATTATGGATGTGAGAGAAAGACAGACCGAAATACACTACTACTACTACTGTTGGTCGTAACAAAAGTCCTAAAGGACTCAATTGAGTCGGATAGGACGGGATTTAGGACATATTTATGCAATTGAACCCTCCCTGAAGTATAATCATACTCCTCTACACGATTCTCTGGAATAAAATCATCAATACTCATTTTGTAACTTTCAATATCCTTTCTTATTCGGGTAGAGGCTATTCTCGACAGGGTGCCATGGTTAGGATGTTTGCTCCTGTATGCACTAACAAGAACTGCTTCGAAAGCAGCTCATTTTGTTGGTGAACAGGTAGAATCATCGCTTCTTCACGCAAATGGTCTTCATGGGTCATTTGCAGACAACCAGTGGCAGTCCTCAGCGCACTATTCTGACTTCGTTGCAGGTATTGCCATTGAGTCTTACTTAAATGAGTCCAGACAGGAGCTGCATAATTCAGGACAGAACGTCCAATAGCTTTGTAAGTGGTAATTATTGTCTCTTTGTCCTTGCCCCAAGAAGACTCAGCAAGCGCTTTCAGCACTTTATTTCTCGACTTGAGACGATTGTTTGCATTGGTGGCATGAGCCGAGGATCTAAGTAACGGATCAAATGTTCTCAGTATCGTAGGGAACTGAACTGTAGGAATCTCCAAACCTCCAACAAAGAGATCTAGTTCCATCCTCACCTTCTTAGTTCAGGAGGTGAAAATGGAGGCAGATGACTTGTGCGTTGAAATCTTGAGGTAGTGAGCAATGAAAACATTTAGTAAATTCTCCAAATAAATATTAATTCTCGCACAAATTTCACGCCCGACGATAAAATGGAACAATCATCTGCATATGTCACCATTTTTATACAGGGGTGGGAAGAGGCATCTTTGCCAAATAAAGGTTGAACAGGAGAGGAGAGGGAATTCCACCCCACGGAACACCCATTTTCAACTTTCGATATCCCGATCTCACCCCACTTAACTCAACGTATGCCGTTCTGCTATAAAAATAGTTCAGTAGCCATCGACTTGCTTTATCAGGTAGTGAGGGTAGTCCAGGTCTTGAAACAAGATTGCATGACCACCTGTATCAAATGAATTCGTCAAGTCTAGAGTCACCATCACTGTACGTTCGCGTACATAAGCGATAAAAGTGGTGATTTCACTTAATGCTGAAGTGGTGCCACGACTTTTTCTAAAACAATGCTGGTGATCTGCTAGAAGGCAGTGTTCTGCCATTGAAGGAAGTATTAATGACTCAAGAACTTTCACAATAGATGAAGAAGCGAAATGGGCGTATAAGAGGAACCAAGTTTAGCTTCACTGCCAGGTTCCAAGAGAGGTAGAATCCTTGCTACCTTCCATACGTTAGGGACGATTAATAGAAAATAGAGAGATTCAACCCAATCGTAAATTATACTACCGCTATAGGTCCAAGGTGCTTCAGCATCAGCATTGAAATGCAGTCCGGGCCGAATGCCTTGGATGATTTTATTTTATCTATAGCAGCAGAAACCTCCTCACATGTAAAATCTGACAATGGATTTACGCTTTAACCTATTCTGCTGAGAAGGGTGTTGCACGAACTGTTTGCAGAAATACGTGGCACACTTCTTTGACGATCCTATTTGCAATCCCTCGAATGTGATAGATGAAAGAGCTCTATTCTGCGGTACACCAGATAATTTTTTAATAGTGTTCCCCAGACTTCGCGAACCCGAGTCACAATTATCCAAGTGTTCTAGCCATTTTGTCTTCCTATGCTCTGCAACGAGATTATTCACATTGTGAGATAACAAGGCAATACGACTGTCACTTGTATCATTGGCACGAATTTCATCACGCAAGGTCGTTAAGCGCGCAGCTTCCGCTGGAAAGCCTGGCCTAATACTAGGAAACCTACCAGCAAGAATATGCATCTTTGTATCCTTGGTGATCGCATCTCTAATAATTTTTTCACCTACCCTAACGTCATTAGGAGGCAAGAGACCGCTGATCAATACAGCGTGTAAATAAAGGCCAGTCAGCTCCATTATAGTTAACAAATCTTCCGGCCGAGTTATGCTAACCACAATAGGAATATGATCTGCGCTCAACGCAATATAAATCGGCCACTCAGAGTATGTAATAAGCGAGTCTCTGACGACAGTTAAATCAGGGGAGCTATCAGTAGAAGCACTTATCCTTGTCGCACAATCGTCATTGATTGTGCAAAAAGGAGAGCCATCTATTTGGTCCGAAATACTTATACCCTTAAGGTCATTACGCAACTCCGAGAACCACATCTAATGGTGTGCATTGAAAAATCGGTGTTTTTTTTTACTTTTTTCGCAAACTTCAACCGATGATATCTCGAAAACTAATCGAGATATCAAAATTTCGTAAACGTAGTTTAATTTGTCTCGTCGAGAGCCTTTGCCAAAGGAATAAGATTCTTGCCGGTGGCAGATATAAGTTCTCAAATCGACATCTCCGGACTTCACAGCCAGATATTGCGTATCCAGAAATAAATCCTGTTGACCAACAGAAGGCAGTGAAAAAGGTCTGAAACTTACCGTACGATGAATACCGGACCTCCTCCACTGTTCCTGTCTCTGTCCTGCCTGACTTTATTGAAATCAGCAAGAGATGCCAGGCGACATGAGCTTGGTCTATAGCACTGATGCAAGTAAGACGTCACAACGCTCCATATAATATACAATCTCAACCACGCAAGGAAGTCAACTCTCCACTCTTTATGAGAACTTAGATAAGTACATCTCCTCATATGACACCCGCTTCGATGCATTGGACTGCCACAAATAAAGCAAACCCAGCTAGCAACGGCAACTGTTTGTGAGGTAGTTGTTGCAGTTATGTTATAGTATGTAGGTACAGAAGAAACTGTGCTATCACTGGTAACATAATTACCTAAGCAACAGTTATCAACAAATTATACTGTCCAATCTCTGTGAGAGTGGAGGTCCGAACAAGATCTATGGTGACACCATCAGATACATCGGGAACATTGAACCAAGGTCACATTCCGGAAATATCTTTGTCACACTACATATGAGTGAAGAGTATAAAATGTAATCATTTTAATTGTTCTTGATAATCTCAAAAACAAATTCATATTCGAACTCGGTATTATTTTTGTATATTGTTTGTTAAATGTGATTTACCTTTGTATTTGATTGAAGAGCAGCTTTAATTTCTTCAATGTTTGTAGGATCAACAAATGTCGCCGATATTCCCAATCTCGAGATGATTTGCCTATAAACAAAGAAAATACATCAGTTAAACATTTTGGTGAAATGGGATAATCGAATAAAAATTAATATTATCTTGAATTGTTGAACAGTGTCGCTTGAACTGTTGGATTGTATAAATCATATTAACTATACTCTGTACCCATAGGGTAAATATGTATATTAAATTTGTGGAAATGTATCGAAAAAAATTGAAAATCGTCTTGTTTATTTCACGATTTTCTGTTCAAGAATGATAACGAATTAAGCATGGTATGTATGCAATCATTAGCAATGTACGGCCTATCCAACTGATGAAAGGTTTGGCACACCCTGAAACACGTGTATCTGAAGCCAATTATTTACCTGTGTAAACAAAATATTTTTCATTATTCCTTCTCTCGCATTGAGGAAATATATATACATAAAAAAAAATTTGCCAATGAAAAAAGACCTTTTGCCAGCTAAATTCATAAATAAATTTGTATTTTTGTATTATTTCTGTTACGAACGCACTTAGATTTAAAGATCAACTGCCATTTACCGAATACGTTATAGTTCAGTAGTACTAAATAAAAAGTCTGCTCTCGATCGATTTCATTCATATAACCCTATCGATATACTTGGAACTAGTGTGGGCATTACACTAATTTATAAATTCATTCGTTCATTCATTCTCGCTTAATTCATTATTCTATCATTATTTGCTAAATAAATGTCTATACATTCTTTCTATTCTATGACTGTTTGAAGTTTTCGGTAATCCGTTAAAATCGTTAAAATAGAGACGCAACATCTTTATTAATTATAAATAAGCAACCATTTATATATTCTACGGCTGCATATGTATTGATTTTTGGAATCGGGCGCATCGAAAAAACGCTAATTTAATTTTTTGAACAAACGCTAGCTAATCATTTTACACTCACACGAACGGAGCGCCGCGGCGGCTTGGTGAGGCTAGTAAAATTCGTTTTTTTGTATGTATTACTGGCTTGCTTCGGTTATAAGCACCCACACACACATGCAACTAACAGACGCATTGCGCAATAAGAAGGAGAACAAAATTCAGTTAATTAGTGAGAAAACAACAATAATGAATATGCGTAGTGGGAAAAAACCGAAGAATTCAAAAACTATGAGTCATCGGCGCTGATATGAAAGCTATTATCACTGGAGATAGCCCAAATAGTGTTAGCGCCACTCAAGCAAGTGACTCTAGTGCTTTACAGGAAAGCAACACATTTGGACCAATACTACACAACGCATTGGACCACGAAGCTGTACAAGGACATATAAGTCAACAAGCATCATCAAGCAGAGCATTAGGTCTTGGCTGCTATACATTCCAAACCATAACTCCTACTCCACCATGATTTACGGTAGCCAACAAATTTTCCTTTTCAACTTCTCTTTCTTCACACCAGCTTTTTTCCTTTATCATGAAAATTTAAACTTTGCTCCCATCTGAAAAAAACCTTGTTCCAAAACTCTGGCGGCTTGGAAACGTACTCATTTGCAAACTAACTGCGCTTCTCCCTTTTTACAGTTGATATATAGGGCTTCTTACGGGCAACTCGATCATGATACATAGCTTTTCAGGGCTGTAACATCGGAAATTATTTTTGAATACCTTTCTTCTACTTCTAGTTTCAGTTGGTGAGCTTGGATTCTGTCCCACTAACTGAATGTCGCTTTTTCTCTCATTTTGTTAAGAGAGATGGACGACCTGATCGGGGTTTTGGCAGGATGGAACTCGTTGAAGTGTAGTTAGTTACAAGTCTTTGTATTGATGAGTGAGCTCTGCCAACTACTTTTCTAATTTTTCTATAGGACGAATAGTTGTAAAAAGTTGTAAAAATTTTAAAATAAAACCTTTTGTTTTTTTAACTACATGTTTGTTTCGTTTTGATCATTATAACATTCATTAACTGTTAACAAATATTTTTTTACAATAAAAAAAAATCATAACTAAAGCTCTTTTAATATTACAAAATATTTGGTAACAGTCAAAAATCTCTTTAAAAAAAAAAAAATCTCGTCTAGCTGATGAATCATTTATATACTTTATGAGGTCTACGATACTGATAATAATACCATTATGTGTGAATGGTGTAATAAAGTAGAAACGTACTGTTGATAGTTGAAGATAAAGGGCGTGCTACAACTTCGAATATTTAAATTTTGAAAATTCTTTCGAAAGTTTTTTTTCTTTTGTTGTGCTTGCAGATAAGTACATATACAAATAAACAGATCAGAAACTTTACAGTTCTTCTGGTTTTTACTTTCGGAAATAATTTGCAAAAGTAGATGTGATAAAACGGTAAATTTTACGTGTTCGGGGGTTTGTGTAATGTAAAGTGAATTCAAATCAGGATAAAATTACCATTGTATCAAATTATCTTAGGCAAAACCTTCCTGAATGTATAAACTGGAACAGGCCTGATTAACTTTTTATAATACTTTGTAGAAAAGATATGAGATTATTTATTTACCTAACCAAACGATTAGATCCACCATAAACATCATCGCCAACGACAATATGGTCACCAGAGCTTAATAAAGTTAACACAGTCGTTGTTGCGCCCAAGCCAGAAGAAAAAGTTAGTCCATACTTGGCATTATCTAGTGCAGCTAAACACGTTTCCAATACGGCACGAGTGGGATTGCCACTTCTCGAATATTCAAATCCCTGTAATAAAATAATTGTTTAATTGTGATAAAAACAAATATTTTAAATTGCACACAATTTTTATTCACAGATAAAATTATTAGACTTTGATAATTACCGTATGGTGAAGATGAGTGTTAAGTTTGTTGAACTCCTATGATGTTTGTATTATTGAATATATATGTATATTACTAGATTTTTATCATTTTCACACATTGACAGGCGATTAATTTGTAAATAACGATGCCCGCCCTGGACGTCCAAGCATGTCAACAACCGATGAAAACGTTTGAAAAAAATCAGTGAAGAAAATTGTTGTGGGGAATTCGTGATGTAACACTGTAATCATGGCTCAGCTACCGTATTCACCGTTATTCCAAAAACTGAGAAGACCCATGGAAGGACGGCGTTTTGCCACGATTAATGAGATACAGACCGTGCCGCTAGAAGGGTTCAAGGCCATACAAAAAAACGCTCATCAGTAGTGCTTTGAGGATTGGGAAAAGTGCTGATACAAGGTTATTAAACCTATATACGGGCCATTTTGTTCTTCTGACTCAGGTGGTGTGGACGACCCCAAGAGGAGAGCTCAAAGAGAAGTTGGAGTCAAGTGGTACCTAGAAAAGAGTCTAACGCCAGAAAGGGCGCGGGTGCAGGCGACGAATCACAAAAGCAAATAAGGCCCTCATCATCATCCCTTTGGAATATAACGGTAGAAAACGCTGTTGAAGGGGGAACGTTCCCCACTTGCACCCATTGAATCCGCCAATGTAAAGTATAAATATTTGTGATCACCATAAGATGAGTAGATATATCCATAACCTGTCCGTCTGTCTGAGCGTCACTGTCATACTCCATACTCCCCCAATCATCGAATTATTGGTTTAAAAGTTAGTATATAGTCTTTACAAAGCCAGAAGGAAAACAGATTCAAAAATGACCACAATTTATCCACTAGAAAGTATAAGCTACCATACAAAAACACTTTTTATTTGTTTTGTTGTGTCGAACAGGTTTGAATAAAAACAAAAAAGTAAATCCAAGTAATATTATTGATATTCTACAAATTGTATAATTGTATCTTGTAAACATTTGAGGACTCGATAGCTCAACTGTTAAGCGTACTGCCTAACATTCAAAACGACACGGGTTGAAAATCCGCTCGACCAAAAATTTCTTTAAATTTTAATTTGATGCTTTAATTTAATTAATTTTAAGAGGAAAGTTCTTTGACCATTCTCTTGGGAGCAGTCAAATTACGATTCTTTTGCAAACGGCTCAAACAGCTCATAGACGTCCGTTAGGCCACGTATCACCTGGGTGCGCCACGAAACCTCTGTGGTGAGAAAATTGTGAGAAGGCATCGACTCCCCTTAATTAGGGGTTGGCGCGCTGGGTTTAGTTCCCGCCACCGCAAAACAACACTTACCAGAAAAAACATTTACCAAAAAAGGCATCCTGTTACATCTATTATAGTTGCCATGCGGGGCAGCACGAATTTGGATGAGGTTTCGTGGTTAGTAAGAAACTACGCGCTCTTGTCTCCAGTTTCACACCTGTGGACGCGATACGTATCAAGGCTAAGCACTTCAACATTAGCCTGATTTGTGCACACAACCCGACAGACGTCGCAGACGATGCGGCTAAAAATAAGTTTCATGAGCGTCTCGAATGTCTCTACGAGAGCTGCCCAATCACAATCTAAAAATCGTGCTTGGCGCCAAAAGGAGGAAGAAGGAAGGAATTTTTGGGCACAACAGTCGGAAAATTTAGCCTTCACGACGCTACCTCCAGTAATGGAGAGAGGCTAATCGAACATGGTCGGAACATGGTAATCAGTAGCATCAGATTTCCATACCGTAACATACACAAGGCTACTTGGTGCAGTCCCGATCAAAACACACGCAATCATCCATGTAATTGTCCATGTTGTGATTGCATAGAGGCACGCATCGAGCCTGTTGGATATGCGAATGGTACGAGGTCCCAACATCGACTCGGACCAATACCTTGTGGCAGCCAAGGTACGCAACAGGCTCAGCAGGCGCGTCCCAACATTTAATGAAAGCTAGACGGCGGAAAGCTGCAATCACAATAGACCGCCGAAGTCTGGCTGACTATCACAAATGTTCCGGGAGTCGTCTTCGGGCTCTGAAGATATACATAGGTGAGCAGTTGAGACATATCTCCCACTCCATGTATACGGCTGCCACGGAGGTTATTGGGTACACCAGACCTGTGACGAACCTTTGGTATGACGAGGAGTGTCACCAAGATACTGCAGAGAAAAACGCTGCTTACAAACGAACTCTGCAGTCGGGAGCAACGCGAGCTGTTAGAGAGCGATATCGAAAGAAACGGAGAGAGGAAAAACGCCTTTTCAGACGCAAAAAAAGGAAAGAAGAAAGCCGTGAGCTTCAGGCTGTTGAGGCGTTATGTAATAGAAATAAAGTTAAAAAGTTTTATCAAAAGGTCAAGCGTATGACCGAAGGTTTTAAGCTCGGATTTTTTTTTGTGCAAGGACAATAATGGAAGTCTTGTTACAGATGCACAGAAATTACTGAGATTATGGAGAAGGCACAGCTCTAACCTACTTGGGTGCGATGAAGTGAACAATACCGCCGATAGAAAACCACCAATTGATGATGGGTCTCCTTTAGAGCCACCGGTCTATAACGAGGTTGACTCAGTAATTAGAAAGCTGAAGAATAACAAAACGGCAGGCTCAGAAAAATACCAGCTGAATTATTCAACACCGGTGGCGAATAGTTGGTAAGGCGTATGAACCACTTTTATGCTAAATATGGTAACGGGTGTTTTTTTAGACGTGTGGTTTTCAATCTGGCAACACTGTTTTCGGCAGCTGTTTTTTGACAGCTGTCACTTGTTTTATGTTCAGTTTGGCTAGCCATTTCATAATGAATAGACTTACTCCGGAACAACGTTTGCAAATCGTGCAAATTTATTACCAAAAGGAGATGGCCACTGATCCCGATTTTCACAAGAAAATTTTGTCCAGCGATGAAGCTCACTTTATGTTGGATGGGTACGTTAATAAACAAAATTGTCGCATTTGGAGTAATGATAATCCACAAGCCATTGTTGAGACGCCTTTGCATCCTCAAAAAATCACTGTTGGGTGTGCTCTATGGGCAGAGGGAATCATTGGTCCATATTTCTTTAAAAATTAAACCGGCCATAATGTTACAGTCAATGGGGAAAGCTATAGAGCCATGATTAATGACTTTTTCGTGCCTGAATTGGAAAATTTTGATGTGGACGACCTTTGGTTCCAACAAGACGGCGCTACATGCTATACAGCCAACGAAACAATCAATTAATTGAAGGAAACTTTTTATGAGCGCATTATCTCGCGTCGTGGGCCTGTGGCGTGGCCTCCAAGATCGTGCGATTTAACACCGCTGGACTACTTTTTCGTGGGGTTATGGGAAGTCGCTTGTCGCTTGGGGAACGCTATAGAGCCATGATTAATGACTTTTTCGTGCCTGAATTGGAAAATGTTGATGTGGACGACCTTTGGTTCCAACAAGACGGCGCTACATGTCGCGTCGTGGGCCTGTGGCGTGGCCTCCAAGATCGTGCGATTTAACACCGCTCGACTATTTTTTGTGGGGTTATGTGAAGTCGTTTGTCTACGCAGATAAGCCCGAGACGATTGACGCCTTGGAATAGAATATTCGGCGCGGTATTGCAGACATACGGCCCCAATTGCTGCAAAAAGTGGTCGAAAATTGGGCCTCTCGGCTGGAATTTATTCGAGCCAGCCGCGGCGCCAACTTGCCCGAAATCATTTTTAAAACGTAATGGCAAACCCTTATCTTTATAATAAAGCTAAATTCTTGGCCACAACATTAAATTATATGCGTTTTATTACTTCTTGAACACCACACGTCTATTAAAAAACACCCTTTATAACGAATGAATGCCCAGCGATTGGAATCTCAATGGTCCTTTTCTTCTATCTTCAACAGAGGAGACCCCGCTGTCGGCGCGAACTCAGAATCGAGGAATAAGCCTCCTTACAATAGGATATAAAATACTGTTTCACGTACTTTATAAACGGCTGGAGCCACACACGGATGCACTATTAGGCCAGTATCAGTGTGGCTTCAGACTACAGAGATCGACCAGTGAACAAATTTTCATTTTACGCCAAATCCTGGAAAAGACCCGTAAGTACAACAAAGACACACACCACTTATTTGTCGATTATAAGCTGCATTTGTATCCCAGCAAAGATCGTTCGTCTTTGCATGATGACGCTATCATACACCCAAAGTGTCGTCAAAGTAGAAGAACCTCTCCGAACTCTTTGATACCAAGAGATGTGTCAAGCAGGTTGATACTTTATCGTGCGACTTTTTTAATCTCTTGATGGAGTACATCTTACGCCACTGCCCATACGTAGAACGGTCGAGCACGATTTTCAATAAGGAAGTTATGCTACTCGCATATGTTCTTTATATTAACGTCATCAGCACGAAAGAACGGCGAGTTAGCAGGCCGTTCTCGGAGATTGAGAAAAGTTTTCAATCTAGAGAAGACTTAAATCTTCATGACCCCATGAGCACAGAATATTGGCGGCCATTATCCCTTATAATTTATTGTCACTTGCCAATGTTAAAATGACAATACATTTATTTGTACCGTTCCCGCCCTCAGCTCCTCTGATATACAATGTACGAGGTATGTTCAAAAAGTAAGGTGACTGTATTTTTAGGAAAAAATATTTATTTATTCATCAATATTTATGTTGTCCCCTTCAAAGTAATCCCCCTCAGATACAATATACTTGTGCCAATACTGTTTCCAATCCTCGAAGCACTATGCCACGGTAATCGAAGAAAACAGTGATCAAAACTTTGACATTTGATCGAACTTGGCGTGCTTTTTCGGCCTTGGCTCAACTGGGCTCTTCCATTGGGACGATTGGGCTTTGGTTTCGACGTCATAACCATATTCCCATGTTTCGTCACCAGTTATTACCCTTTTGAGTAATTCTGGATCGTTGTTGACGTTATTCAATAGCTCCTGAGATCGATAACAGAAAATCGCCGAGCACGCAAAACACTTCTACCCGTTATGCCTCTCACAAACAAACTAAACATGCTACATAGCTGAAACTGTAAACATATCTTCGTGACGAGTGTACCAACACAATAAAACAAACAAAAAAACCGATAATCGAATGTACGTTGCCCGCGAAATTGTTGGCCAATAACTTTTCAGTTGTTTACTTTTTCACTATTTACATTGTTGGTAAACAATTTAATTGTAAATTGTTTTTGCGTCTCTGTCGGGCATTTTGAAATTGATAGGCTGGAAAACTCAACAATGTTGGCGATGTTGTTAAACTATTTTTTTATTGTTAGTATAAAAATTTACGTTGCATATTAAGGACGTTGTTTGTCAACTATGTAAAATTAACAATAGTTTTTTCTTTCTGTGCATACTTTGATATAAGGTTGTAGAAAGCATAATTTAGAGGCAAATCAATGCGTACTAAGAAAAAAATATGACTTGAACAGGGTATAATTTAATCGAACATCTCGACTATAGCTATTTCTTGTTTTTTTTTTATGTTTTATCTTATTTTCTTTACTTTAGGGAACAGTTATGTGGTCAATTTAGTTGAGGTCGAGGCCGCGGCGCGAATAACAATGGTTACGGTAATAATTACGGTAATAGAAACAATAGAGGCGGACAAAATAACAATAATGTACGCGTTACACAGCAGAAGAAAAACGCTACATCCCATTGGACTCAATAAATACCACCACAAACAATAAAATCAAGAAAACTCGCTTTTTGTTGGATGGGTACGTCAATAAACAAAATTGTCGCATTTGGAGTAATGATAATCCACAAGCCATTATTGAGACGCCGTTAATCCTCAAAAAGTCACTGTTGGGTGTCCTCTATGGGCAGAGGGAATCATTCGTCCACATTTCTTTAAAAATGAAGCCGGCCACAATGTTACAGTCAATGGGGAACGCTATAGAGTCATGATTAATGACTTGATGTGGACGACCTTTGGTTCCAACAAGACGGCGCTACATGCCATACAGCCAACGAAACAATCAATTTATTGAAGGAAACTTTTGGTGAGCGTATTATCTCGCGTCGTGGGTTTGTGGCGTGGCCTCCAAGATCGTGCGATTTAACACCGCTGGACTACTTTTTGTGGGGTTATGAGAAGTTGCTTGTGTATGCAGAGACGATTGACGCCTTGGAAGAGAATATTCGGCGCGTTATTGCTGACATACGGCCCCAATTGCTGCAAAAAGTGGCCTCTCGGCTGGAATTTATTCGAGCCAGCCGCGGCTGGCAAACCCTTTAAAATAAAGCTAAATTCTTGGCTACAAAATTAAATTATATGCGTTTTATATCTTCTTGAAAACCACACGTCAATTAAAAAACACCCTATACATATTTCCTCAATGCGAAAGAAAGAATAATGAATAACATTTTGTTAACACAGAAAAAATGATCGGCTTCCGATACACGTGTTTCAGGGTTTTCCAAACCCTTCATCAGTCGGACAGGCCGTACATTGCTAATGATTGCAATGCTTAATTGAAAAGTGCGTTGTGTATTATACGATTTTTCTGATCAAGAATGATAATGACACTGGAAACGCGTAAACTTTATCAGCACGTTCTGTTGCATTCATGCAAGAGCGGTCTCTTTCATTCTTCTGTGTTTTGTTATTACAGTATCCCCTTATAAACAGCGTCATTGCCTACTAGCGTTCCGCTAATCGAGAGAGTGCAAATGGGGGCGTTTGAATAGTTTTTGTTATTCCTTGTAATACGATCAACAACGAATGTTTTCATATTTAATTATTTATTATTATTAGTATTCGTAGTGAGACTCTGCGAGAGATGCTTCTTCTGGTGCATGCGATTCAACGAAAGAAACTAAGGCAACAATCGGAAAATGACAATTCAAAAGAAAAGTTTGATTGTAAACGTTGTGGTAGTAAGCATGCGTATAAGGCATGTCCAGCATTTTAAAAAAAATGTAATGTATGTGGTCAGCAAGGACATTTTGCCAAAATATGTCGCGCAAATGACAGGGCAAAAATAAATGAAAAAGGCAAAAAGTCAACACAGTACTGAATAGTGAGTTTGACTCCGATGAAGAGGAAGAATGCTTCATCAATACTGTTGACATCAGCAAAACCAACTGTGATGACGGAAAAAATTAGTTTGTAAAGATCAGCAAAGAACAAGTTGGAGTGAAAGTAAAACTTGACAGTGGAGCTCAATGTAATGTGATAGCAGAAAGAACAGGAGCGAGAATTAAAGAGTCTAATACGAAAAATATAATCGTCTATGGAGGCAGCCCGATAGAAGTTGCCGGAGAAATATCAACAAAGACAAAGGTACGTGGCAAGAAATATAATATAACCTATATAGTGGTTAACAAACATGTAACGCCACTTTTGGGAATAGAAAGCTGCGAAAAGACAGGATTGATTAAACGAGTACAAGAAGTTAGTACAAACCAGTAAGTGTTTGAAAGGTCTCGGATGTTTAAAGAATTTTGAATACGATATTGATTTAAAAGAAAATTCTACGCTTACTATACATGCGTAATTGTAAAGCAGAAACGAAAAACTCGAATATGTATGGTCCCGACCGATGTACATAAAAATGTGGTAAGACGTCATTACCCGTTAAAAACATTAGAAGAAATAGCAGCGAGAGCATCAGGGTCAAAAGTTTTCACGAAGTTTGATTGCAAAAAAGGATTTTGGCAGATCAGTTTGTCGAAAAGAAAAATATTTGACTTTTTTAACACTGTGGGGCAGATACAGTTGCCTTAAGCTACCATTTGGATTGTGCTCAGCACCCGAAGTATTTCAACAAGTAATGTCGAAGCTTCTAGAAGGTATAGAAAAAGTCGAGGCATCTATGGATGATATTCTCATATACGCCATAAACAAAGAAGAACTGGAAAAAACTACAAAAACAAAGAAAAATGCGAATTTGTTGTAAATAAAATAAAATTTTTAGGACACTGAGTTGTTGAGTGAGAAGGGACTAGAACCAGATAAAGAAAAATTCGATGCTATAAATAGACTGCGAGTCCCAAGTAATAAGATCTAGTTGCAAAGAGTTCTCGGTATAGTGACATATTTGGCAAAATTCATGCCAAATTTGTCAGAAACAACACAACTACTACGTCCTTTGGAAAAAGAAACAGTATGGGCATGGACGGAGTATCAGACAATAGCGTTCAATAAATTAAAGACCGACTTGACATCGTCAACAACTTTAAAATTTTACAATGTAAAAGAAGACGTGAAATTACAAGTAGACGCAAGTTCGTATGCGCTTGGTGCGGCAATTATGCAAAATAACCAACCGGTTGCATATGAGAGTAGATCGTTGAACAAAGCGGAACAAAATTATCCTCAAATTGAAAAAGAAGCGCTCGCCATTCAATTCGGTTGAAATAGATTTCACGAATACATCTACGGAAAAGAGCTGTTAGTTGAAACAGACCACAAGCCATTAGAATCGATTTTTAAAAAACTTATAAAACGTATAATGCTTAATATTGCACCATATGCGCCCAAAGTTTTGTACCGCAAAGGAGATACAATGCATATAGCAGACTCTAAGTAGAAATTGCCAGAATGTGCCTGCGGAAGACAGCAATGATATGGAAGTGTTAGCAATACTTTCAATATCAAATCAAGCGATGGATAGGCTACGTAACGCCACATCACAAGATGATAGTTTGCAAATCATACTTAAGTTCATCAAAAATGGTTGGCCAGCAGATAGAAATGATCTGCCGGATGAAGCCAAGCCATACTGGAACTACAGAGACGAGCTATCCGAGTTAGATGGTCTACTTTTCAAGGGACAAAAAGTCATAATACCTGAAGTGGAAAAGCAAAACAACACTGATGCAAATACATAAAGGACATCAAGGCTTAGAGAGAGCATTGGCACTAGCACGCATTGTTGTATTTTGGGTCAACATGACAAAAGACGTATCTGATTGCATACAGAGATGCAAGGTATGTGAATCAACACAACGGTCGAATGTGAAAGAGCCGCTTATAATAAAATAAGCACCGAGTTACCCGTTTGAAATTGTGGCTTCATAGTTGACAGCTACAGCGGTTATTTTGATTTTCAACAATTACGACATTCAACAAGCAAAGAAAATATTGAGCAGCTTAAATCATGGTTTGCGACACGTGGCATTCCCGCGAAAATAGAATCAGATAACGGACCTCAGTATTCATCAGTTTCATCATCAGACGAAATATCAACAACTGAAGCCAAAAGTGATTTTAAACGTAAAAGAGAATATCATTGCCGCACGCGAACACCAGAAAAGTTATTATGACCGCAACGCGAGACCATCACGTGGACTGATGGTTGGTGATCAAATTAGAATGCAGGAATCACCACGAAACTCGATAGGTGCAAGAGTTGCAGGCACAACAAACAAACCAAGATCGTTTATTGTGAAGACCAATTGACGTCACTGCAGAGTCAAACGTTAACAGCTCCAAAATAAAGAAACGAACAACCACCGGAAAATTCGACTCAGCACCAAACATTTCAGACGGAAGCAGAGAGGCAAGAACCAACAGAAGCACCTAAGGCCTAACGCATCTTCAAACAATGGAAGAAAGCTTACTCGTTCAGGAAGGGAGGTGAAGAAAGTTTTAAAATATACCATATAGAATTCAATTTTTAAGAATTGTTTGTATCTCACGTTAGTATCTCATGTTAGTATCTCATGTTAGATCTCATGTTAGATTATAAGATACATACACAACAGTGTTACACGAACTACCGAATAAAGCAAACGTAATATAAATCTCTGCTGGCTTATTAATGCTTATACATTGCACCAGATAAGTAGTGCAGATAAACACAGATGATATCAACGCAAAGATATCATCACAGTTGATTCTGGCAAATATCCATATAAAATAATTCGACTTTTTTACTAAGTTTGTGTTGTTGGGCGCATTTATTTATAAATTGAGTATTATTCATTAAGTATTAATAATATATATTCGGTACGACCTGTGACATAGACAACATTAAAATAAACGTGAATAATTAAACTATATCGTAAAACTGAAATGGCTGTGTGTTAAATTAATACTGTGGATTAGTGACTTTTCCTGTCCTTTGGCTAACGAAGAATTTGCTGAATCGAGTTTTGGAGTTTTTTTCCTATATTTTGTGAACCCAGCAACGCTGCGTGTGTGTTTTAGCAGAAATGACCTCTCCGGTGAAGAAACAGTTAGTGTGAATAGTTATATTTTGTCGTGAACGTACTGAAGAAAACATAAAGTAGATATATTCGCGAACAGGTGTACGAAATTGATCTAGTAATGTCCGTCTCTCTGTCCCCTGTTTGTATGAATCAAAACAAGTTACTCAGTTTATAAGATATTGATCTAAAATCGGGTATGGAGTCTTCCTTTGTTTATAGGCCGAACATATATCACAACTACATGCTTTTATAGTAGCCCCTACAACTCACCTCCCACTTTTTGGATAATGTGGCATCAAATGGATGGAAGCTTCAAATAAGCTAGCCACCTTAAAAATTTAATGAAACAGTTCGAATAGAATTGAAGCTTCCGTTCAAACGAAGTCCTGTTATATTCACATTCAAATAGCTAATACCACCAACCAGACAATATATATATACATATATAAGTCATTTCATACAAAGAATTATCACTGCTACCTTCTAGAGTTGAGCGATATTTAACTACCTGTGATTCAATCACGGCGACTGAAAAATCACTACTATCAGTTGCTACTCGATATTGTAAATGTCAGCGATTGAACATCATTTATTTTTTACTAGTACCACTGTGATTCACGGCGTATGAGTAATATATCATTCATGTAGATTTAGCAGCACAAAATGTATCAACGTATCAAGTATCCTGTTGATGATTTTATGATTCATACCCTCTTGCGGGAACTCAATGATTCCGACTATCTCCCACACTCTCGAATGGTTTTTTGTACCATTTTAAGCTAATCCTCTCCAGAAAATGGCACAAAAACGAAGATATTCCAGAAACTGATGGCAGTTTCCTAAAGTATGGAATTAGTCTCAAAGAATTGTAATGAAGATATACTACTTGAGATATATACAAATCACTTTGGAATGCTTTTTGTACCATTTTAGGCGAATCCTCTCCAGAAAATGTCATTTATATACATTATATTCATATAATCATTGTTAAACATAAAATTATATTAAAGTAACATTTTACGAGATTTAGTTTCTTAATAAATAGATCAAATAGTTTTTTTGTTTGTTTTGCTTTTCATTTTTACAGCGATCGTAGTAGCAGTCCAAACGGTGATTTGAAAGTAGCAGCCACGATAGTCACTGCTACTCAACAATCACTGACTAGCTCATCTCTACTACCTTTTTGTTTTTATTCGTGCCGCTACTCAGCGCTCTGTCGCTTTCACAATAGAGAAAGAGCAAATACTTAGTTGTTGTTGTAACAGCTTGGTTTTTGGGCTGCACCAGGTTTTGGGCTGCACCGGATCTCAACTGTGCAATTTTCGTCCTGGTGCTACGAGGGAGATGTTTTTCGCTCTCATTAATATGTGGTGGTATTCCACTTAATACTACATTGTCCCTATAAGGGCGTATAAGGGCGTATTCTTCAATTGCAACTTAATACAATTGATCCCTTCCAGTAGTATAATCATACTCCTCTATGCTACTATCAGAAATAAAACGATTGATACTCGTCCTATAGGTCCTGATATGGGTTCTTTTTAGGGTAGGCGCTGATGTCGTAAGGGTGCCATGATTCGGATGATGACTTCTGTACCCACCTAACAAGAACTGCTTCGAAAGCAGCTCATTATGTTGACGAACAGGTAGCATCATCGCTTCTTCATGCAGATGGTCTTCGTGGGTCATCTGCAGACAACCAGTGGCAGTCCTCAGCGCACTAGTCTGACTTCTTTGCATGCATTGCAATGAGTCTTACTTAGGAAAGGAGTCCAGACGAGAGCAGCGTAATTCAAGACAGAACGTCCAATAGCTTTGTAAGTCGTTATTAATGTCTCCTTATATTTACCCCAAGAAGACCCAGCAAGCGCTTTCAGCACTTTATTTCTCGACTTGAGACGACTGTTTGTCTTGGTGGCATGAGCCGAACAAACAATGGGTCAAATGTTGTACCAAGTATCGTCGGGTACTGAACTGTTCGAATCCTCAAACCTCCTACAAAGACATCCAGTTCCATCCTCACCTCCTTAGTCCAGGAGATGAAGATGGAGGCTTGAAAAAATTTAATAAGTTTTCCAAATAAACGTTAATTATCGAGCAGATATAATCGACGTTCACGCCCGAGGATAAAATGGAACAATCGTCTACATAGGTCACCAGTTTTATATAGGGAGGGGGAAGAGGCATATTTGCCAAATAAAGGTTGAACAGGAGAGGAGAGAGAACCCCACTCTGCGGAACACCCACCTATAACTTTCGATATCCTGACCTCAACGTATCATTTCTACCATTAAGATAGTTCAATATTCGATATCCATATTCGATATCCTGAACTCCACGTATCATTTCTACCATTAAGATAGTTCAATAGTCAGCGTGTTGTTTTGTCGGGAAGCGAGGTGCGGTCCAAGTCTTGAAACAAGATTATGTGATCAACTGTATCAAATGCCTTGTTCAAATCTAGAGCCACCATCACTGTACGTTCGGATGACCTCGGCTTGTTGAGTCCATCAGCGATAAAAGTGGTGATTTCATTTAATGATGAAGTAGTACCACGACCTTTCCTAAAACAATTCTGATGATCTGCTAGAGAGCAGTGTTCTGTCATGGAAGGAAGTATTAATGACTCAAAAACTTTCACCACATGTGAAAGACGCGAGATGGGACTATAAGAGGAACCAAGCTTAGCTTCCTTGCTACCTTCCATACGTCAGGGACAATTAGTTGGGAAATGAAAGGTTTAACACAATCGTAAGATATTCTACCGCTATAAGTCGAAGGTGCTTCAGCATCAGCATTGAAATGCAGTCTGGGCCGAGTGCCTTGGATGATTTTGTTTTCCCTATAGCAGCAGAAACCTCACATGTAAAATCATACAAATCTTGACGTTTTTTGACAGGTGTTGCACGAACTGTCTGCAGAAATACCTGGCACACTTCTTTGACGATCCAATTTGAACTCCCTCAAATGTAATAGATGAAAGAGCTCTATTTTGCGGTACACCAGATATCTTTTTAATAGTGTTCCACAGACTTCGCGAACCCGAGTCACAATTATCTAAGTGTTCTAGCCATTTTGCCTTCCTATTCTCCGCAACGAGATTATTCACATTGTGAGATAACAAGGCAATACGACTGTCACTCGGATCATTGCCAAGGTCGCTAAGCGTGCAGCTTCAACTGGAAAGCCTGGCCTAATACTAGGAAACCTACCAGCAGGAATATGCCTCTTTGCAGCATTGGAGATCTCGCCTCTAAGAATTCTTTCACCGATCCTAACGTCATTGGGAGGCAAGAGATTGATTGATTGATCAATACGACTTGTGAATTCAGTCCAGTCAGCCCTATTGTAGTTAACAAAGACTCGATCCGTTTCAACAAAATCTTCTGGACGAGTAATGCTAACCACAATAGGAATATGGTCCGAGCTCAACGCAATGAGAGAATGGAATTAGCGAGTCACTGACGACAGTTAAGTCAGGAAAGCTGGGTGTGGTGGTACTCATCCTCGTTGCACAGATTTCATTGATTGTACAAAAAGGAGAACCATCTATTTGATCCGCAATACTTATACCCTTAATGTCGTTACCTAACTCCGAGAGCCACATCGCATTGTGTGCATGAAATCACCAAGGATAACCCTATGATCCCCTTGCAGGACGTGGCTCAGAATTGGTCGATACCCAGGGTCGCAGCTGTTGACTGGCTACAGGTATAAGTTCACAAACTCAATTTCGACATCTCCGGACATTGCGTCTCCACAAATAAATCCTGTTGTCCAACAGAAGGCAGTGAAAAAGGTCTGAAATTTACCGTTCGATGAATGATAAATGCCAGACCTCCTCCACTGTTCCTGTCTCTGTTCTGCCTGACTATATTGAAGTCAGCAACAGATGCCAGCCAACATGAGCTTGGTCTCTTGCACTGCTGCAATTAAGACATCATGACGCTCCACATAATCCACAATCTCAACCACTTTCCCACGCATACTATTAAAATTGAGCTGCAAAATTCTAAGAGTTAAACCGCTGCTCAATTGATGGACTGAGAACACGCAAAATTTGTTGACGGGACGGTGGGAGGATTGGCGAAGATTGTGTAGAATAGGAGCTACATGACGCCCGCACGGGTGACCGAGATACAGGTGGGACAAGCATTACATTTCTATGCACGGATTGACATGGCGCAAAGAAGTCAGCACCTTAGACTAGTGTAGCTCCTCATATGACACCAATCGCACAGACATGACATTACGATGTATCGGAATGCCACAAACAGAGCATACCCAGCTCGCAACGGCAGCTGTTTGTGAGGTAGTTGTTGCATTTGTGTTAGATGTTGGTACAGAAACTGAGCTATCATTGGTATCAGAATTACCTAAGCAACAGTTAGCAACAAAGGTTAGCTACTTGATACTTGATTTTTTCTTCATTTTTTTCACTTTGCAGCCATGGACTTATTTTTAAACTTAGGTATTCACTAATTTAAACCTTTATCTATACATTTAGTAATGTGTCTATCCTCCTTTGTTCAGAATGACCTCATAAATCCGTTTGGGAAGCGACTCATATAATTTTTCAATATAATTTAAGGAAATGGTTGATCAAGCTCACTTGATGCCTTCAATTACTTCCTCTTTGGTGGAATATTGTCTTCCAGACTCATAAACTTTATGAGCAAGCCATCCCCATACGTTTTCTATTATATTAATGTCGGGTGAGTAAGGTGGCCACTGCAATAATTTAACATTGTGGTCTTCAATCCATGAAATACTATACTGGCCGTGTGAATCGGAGCATTGTCGTGTTGAAAATGCCATGGCATTAAAAAACAAATTTTTAAAATGGGGAAATGCATTTTCAAATACGTTTTTGTAAGCTTTTGCGTTCACACTTGATGTCAAAAACTGCAACTCGCATGTACCATAATAGGAGATGGCTCCCCACACCATCACACCTCTCACACGGCTATGAAGATGATCCAACTGGTGTTCCTCCTTCCTAAGATCTTGGAAATAGAAATTATATCCACCAGGTCCTTCCAAATTAAATTGGTTTTCATCCGAAAAGACAACGTGGTGCCAATCAGAATTCCATGACACGTGCTGTCGTGCAAAATTCAAGCGTGTTGCCTTTCGAGCATCTTTAAGAGGGCGTTTTTTCTTCAATTTCATTCGCTTTAAATGTTGAGCACTCCCTATTAGTCTCTGAATTGTAGATAAGCTTTAATAGCAACATTATCCCTGATCTTTGCGGTCGAGTCATGAGAGTTTGACGCTTCTCTCAAAATTGCTCTCTTATCAGCATTAGAAAGTACTTTATTATTACCGCTTTTATTGTTTTTACCATATCCCGTCTTATTGCTGAGGAATGTAGATATAACTTTACGATTTCCACCGATTTTTTTTTTTTTGACATTTCACTAATTGAAACCTTCAACTCCTCGTAAGCTTCAATTTTGGCTTTCTCTTCGCAAGATAGCGTTTTTGCTTTACCCATATTAAATTAAACAAATCACTCGAGCAAGAAAAAAAAATTTGGTTGTCACACGTGTTCAAATGCCGAAGGTAACTGTAAAAGAATTTGCATGTGCTAACCTGACGACGCAAAAATATTGCATATTTGTCAATCGAAAATAAAAGAAAAATCAAAAACATATAACGGAAATTTATCATCACGTGTTTTTTTTTTTGCACTGAGAATACATACGAAGATGCGATAAATAGATAACAAAAAAGAAGCTGCATGTTAAAAACAACAACAATACGGACAATTATGTTAATCTAATATGGGGTGTGGTAACCTGATGACGCGCAGTGTATGTACATACATACGTATATGTATGCATGTTTGGTTTGTTTATTTCGGTTACTTGCGCTGGTTTTTCTGGGAGACCAAATGGACCTTTATCCAAAAAAAAAAAAAAAAAAAAATACCTTTATTCCACTCCCCTGCTCCACTTCTCTGTACCAAACTTCACTCTGTCATCACATGACGTTCGCTTATTGGCTCTCCAAAACACACCCTAAATTCTGTGTCATTTGACATAAGGTCCAATACAAAGGAAATATATTTCAAAATTAATTCAAGTTAAATTATGCAAATGTCATTAATATACCACTTGTATGAATAGAAAGAATATTGCTACCACTTGTTCACATTAATTGAGAATAATGAAAAATTTTATCAAATCATTAAATCAAGAAGAATGCCTTTGAATGCTTAAAAACATATTCCCAAGAGTTAGTGAGACGAAGATAAAAGGCAAGTTTTTAAGTACAAAATTTCACTGCAGTTAAATTCTAGGTGTTCTCAACGGATCTGATATCAGAATTACATACATTTTCTACATTACCATAAGGCCATTTTTAAACATTTAGTTTCTACAGAGTCAGACGAGCATGGAGAAAGATTTCACCAGGTTGCTGCGACGGTGGAAAAAGCTCCATTCATTTTTTGCTGATTTATGTTGTATCTTGAACGTTTGGCAAAAGTGGAATTAATTATTATATATAACCGTGCGTTCCTGTTGCTATGTAGTTCTGCATTTTCGAGAAGTTGCTTACAATTAAGTACAGAAACGAATTTAATATCCAAGAAGAATAACGATATTTTATAGCATACAAATTTAGCAACACGCTGAAGGCTTAGTTACTTATTACAATTAATCCAAACAATACAAATGAAAAGTTTACATCTTTCGTCAAAATACAAATTTCGTAAGTTACAGGTAGGATTTCGTCACATGGTTTTTACCTTGTCAAGATTCATTTTTATTTCCAACAATACAAACGAAAAATTTAAATCATTCGTCACAAAATTCATATCATAAGTTTTGTGAGTTGCAGGTATGCTTTCTTCATTACCTAGTCAAGGGGTTTTTTATTTTTTATTAATTATTAAACTAATAAACTTTTTATAAACAAATCAAGTAAGAATGCGATTTAAAAATACCCCGCCCCATTTCATTCTTTAATGCAATAATTTTAAATAAAATTTTCATATATGTATGTATTGATATATACAAAAATATTTTTTATATCTGACTCGGTAATGTAGAAAATGTATGTAATTCCGATATCATATCCGTTGAGAAAACCTAGAATTTAACTGCAGTGAAATTTTGTACTTAATAACTTGCCTTTTATCTTCGTCTCACTAACTCTTGGGAATATATTTTTCAAGTATTCAAAGGCATTCTTCTTGATTTAATGATTTGATAAAATTTTTCATTATTCTCAATTAATGTGAAGAAGTGGTAGCAATATTCTTTCTATTCATACAAGTGGAAAGTAAGTACAAACGTATGGTGACAACTCACGATGCACCACGCCATTGTAATAGAAGAAAAAAGTGAGCAAAATTTATTTATTTAAAATTACAACTACATAAAAAAGTCTCTTAATATAAAAATTTAAAGTTTATACATTAACTAAACTAACTTAAAAGTAGAAGAAGGAAGTTGCGGACACTCACTCTTCACATTTCACCGAACTTGGTGTAGTTTCTTCGGTTTTTGGCTTTTCTGGCCGCTTCTATTGGGATGATTGGACTTTGGTTTCAATAGGTATATACATATGTTTTATCACAAGTTATGACCCTTTTGAGCAAATCTGAATCGTCATTGACGTCATTCAGCAGCTCCTGAGCTATGCTCATGCGATGGTTCTTTTGGTAAAAATTTAGCAATTTCGGAACAAACTTCGTGACCACACGTTTCATGGCCAAAACATCCGAAAAATAACTGACACGAGCCAGCCGACATTCTCAGCAACTTCTCTAATAGTGACTCGACTCTCCAAAACAATTTTCTGCACTGCTTCAACGTTTTCATCGGTGCGGCCAGTGCGGGACAACAACTTCTCAACCATCAGTGAAGAGCTTGTACCACTTATAAACATTTTTTTTTTTTGATCAAAATAGACTCGCCAAATGCCACGGGCAACATTTTAAACCTTAATTTTTTTTTTATAATTTTTTTTCGATAGCAACAATATTGAACGTATAATATTTCAAAACACGTATAATATTTATATCTGTCAAAAACAAATTAAAAATGAAAATTGGCTGATCCATATCAACATGTGTTGGGAATATGTCTTGGTTGAAGGAGTGCTACAGGGTATATCATTTTTATATAACATCTCCCAAGAGATTTCTTTATTTTTTAATATTACTGTAGCTTTAACGGTTTGATGGATATTGTCATATGAGGTGTCGTTAGGTTCTTCTTGATCGTGGGTCAGTTCGGGAATGTTACCGTTCTAAATCTATTTTACGATTGACATAATTCTCTATCCGTCCGACTAATTCGATTTACAATGGATCGTTTTCGCACCACGTGTACTCTAAATGATAATTCGCATCCGTGTTGATGTCTTATTTCGATTGAAGAAAATCCTCGAGTTTCTCGAGGCACCGTTACATCCACATCACCATTTGGTGCGCTTTACGGTGTGTTGCAATCATTGGTCCTTACTTCGTTGAAAAGGAGGCCAGCGGGAAAGTTATCATCAACGGCGAGCGCTATAGAACCATGATTAGGGATTATTTCGTAAATCAATTAATTGGAATGAACCATTGACGAGATACGATCCCCATTGATTGAAAAAAGGTCGAAAATTGGGCTGTCAGAATGCGCCACATCCGAGCCAACCGTGGCGCCCACATGCCGTAATTATATTTAAACACTAATGGCATAAAATTATCTTTCTAATAAAGCCAATTTTCAGTTTGAAATTATCGAATGCCAATTTAATCGAAAATTCTACAGCTCTAAGTCGCATCCTGTATTACACAAACATCATCAAGTACGTATTTTTAAAACCCCCGTTACGGACGCAAGAAATAAAAAAAGGGTTTTTATCAAAGGATTTGTACTTGCGAAACTTCAATTATTTCAATTGGTTTTTTGCATACATTTGTATGGTACTCGTATACAGGTGGTTTAAGTGTTCATTTCAAAAATTCAAAAGTAAACAACCAAAGACGGAATAACCAATAAATTAATTATTGCTGTCATAAACAAGGCTTTGCCTATAATGCAAATATAAAAAAAACGCAAGCCGAACACAATAATCCTATCAATGCAAAAACTCTTTTGTATGCAATATTCAAAAATGTGGTGGATTGTAAATCAAAGAAAAGGTGTGTGCCACACGACTGAAAAAAAATTATGCACACGGTCGTGCGCATGACAATTGCTTGTGTGCAGGTGAAGAAAAACACACACATGTGCAACTATCGTGAACACTTCAATGTTTTATGACATGAGCGTTTCGTTAGTAAATGTGTCGCACATTGTGCGTGCAATTTGTACTCTGTGGAATAAAGAAAAAAATTCTCTATCTCTGTGCGCAATTCTATGTTCATACATATACATATGTATGTGCAACAGGCTTCATACAGGCTAGAGCACAAACCATCAAATCCTATATATGTGCATAGTTTTGGTATAAGCCAAAAGAGAAGAGAGTCTGGCGAGAGAATATACTCAATCATATCGCTCTTGTTTACTTCTATTTGTTCTCTTTATAACTTTAATCTTCATAATCATTTGATTTTTGATATACATATGTATGTGCGCATAAAGGTAAATAAACATACGAAAACGACGACATACAAGTCTTTAAATGCTTTGTTTGACTTATAGAATGAATTTTTGCAAAATACATACGTATTTGTTGTCTTAATTTGTTATTAACACAAAAATTAAAAATATTTCTAAAACTACTTGGTACACTCTTACTAATATATTAAAAATCTGAAAAAGTAATCTGCCATACTCGGTAAATATGTATCGTTTTATTTGAAATATGTTATTAAAAAGCATTTCACATGGCGCTTAATTTTGATTTCCATACAACGTGCATTCCTTGCGCGCTGTACAATCCACCGGAATATACTGTACACATTGCGCGTTATACATACTCGCATGTAAAAAGTACAGTAACACATAGACTAAATATAGTCAATGTTGTGTTGACAGATGCGCACATATGCATTCAAACTCATTGTAAGGAGTAGAAGCCCAAATTCAATTGCCGTACAGTTGTACACACAATATTGTATGGATAGTGGTGTTAGTATACAAAATAACAGAGATTATCGTGACTGTGACTGCTACTTTCAAATCACCGTGATTTTGAACTGCTACTGCGATCACTGGAAAAATGAAAAGCAAAAAAAAAACCTATTTTATCTATTTTTATCTATTTATTACAGCAGAAGTAAAAAATGCTTGTCATAAACTTTCAGCAAAGAAAGCTACAAGATTTGATATAATTACTGCAAAGGTACTTCAAGAGCTACCAGAAATTGGATTTGTTCAACAGCATCTCAAGAACTGGAAGATGTCTGTGTAGTGGCCAGTAATGGGTTAATTATTTTCAAAACTAGCTAAAGCTTTTGAAACTGTTAATTGTTGTAATCTTTGTTATTTATACTTTTTGTTCTTTCGCACTTGAACATGCAATGAGTATCATACGATTAAGCAGTTATTCGATTGGAATGATCCCGTTCGAAAGCTCATTGCTCTCATATTCTAAGATCGCGACTGATGCAGCCAAACCCATGATTTTCACTTTGCACTGGACTGTTCATCGTCACAGACATAAGACCGTGGCTAAGCGGCAGTTAATTAAATCAAACAAATTTATATCGAATTATTTAAATACGCTGCAAAGTGCACGTGGTATTACATACATCAGTGTAAATCATATTCATTTCTTTTTGCTGCAACATTCGTTGTTATATTGCAACGCAACGAGGAGAATAATTCTAGATTTAAATTAAGTAATTAAAAAAGGTGATATTTGTCATTTGTACTTAAGCGCTGTGTTTAATCATTTCTTCGATTTACAGTGCTTCAGTTCATCTGCCTGTTGTTAACTTCTGACTGGCCACCGCCACGCGCATTTGTGCTACGCAACAGCGGGGGCCGGCATCTATATATATATATTTTCTGTCGTTCAACATTAATTTTTGCACCACGACACCCTAAGGCACGAGGATCAAATCTAACCTCAACGTCATACGTCGTAATTATACCCTACACGCAGTCAAATACACGTGGGTTACATCAACTGGAGAAAAAGCCATAAGTCGCAAGACAATTGGATTCTCATGTTAATCATTCAGCAACGGCGCTGGTCGTTAAAACATGTCGTAGATAGCTCCAAAGATTTCATCCAAATGATATTCAAAATAGGCAATGAACCTTATTTTTTGTTAGTTATGTTAATGTACATACTCTAAGCTAAATGCCTTATTGTCACTTTTTTTAACATACAAATGTAATATAGTTTTTAAGTAAACTAATTGACATTGACCTACGATAATAAAAAATAATTTTTTTTATGTTTAAAATACAAAAAATAATTATTACAGTACGAAATGCTGCAGGGTGTTTCGAAGTCGGGAATTCGCGGCTGCACCACTCTTTCTTGTTTCCATTGTGCGTTTGTAAATTCCGAAATGGCAAAAAAACGGGCGATACTGACAACGCCAAACCAACGCCAAACCAATTAAAAAGAAAAAAACGTTGAACCGAACATCTAATAACATTCACATTTCAAATCGTCTTGTATATTATAAACATGGGTGGCGGTTTGTATATGTGTGTGACACGACCACCAAATCGAATTTCACGCTGATATTGGCTTAAATGAATAAGTTTTTCATACAACAGCACAATAGTCGTCGGTGGGCTTATATGGGGCAACGACAAAATCTGTGCGGCAGTTTCCATGTAACGACAACATAGCAGTCTGAATTTTGATCAATCTTCTTCTTGTTTAGCAACGATTGATCTTGCGTTGTTTTTAATGTCAAAATAGAAAAGTACAACTCGCATAATAAATAGAAATATTTAAAATAAAATATAGTGTCATAGCATACGCATACCACGCTATAACTGGTGACCCGATTTCAAACGAAACAGCGTTAAAACACCGGTATAACCCAAGACCGGAATACACCAATTCAACATAAAAGAGACGCGCAGCGTCACTAGACGCCATTTTCATATATTTACGCGGCTCACGGGAAAAAGGCTTTGATAAGTGCGGTGAGTGTAACCTCACAAACAATTGCTGCGAATTTTTACAAAATGTCCGACGATGATAATGCTGCACCAACCGCTGATGTGAACAATACATCGGCGTCGACATGGCAAAAGTGAAGCTACCCAATTGGGAAAGAATATACGGAACTAAGGTTTTTGCAAGTGGAAGCTGCATTTGAAGCTGCCGGCATATCAGCCGACAAGAAAAAGTACAACACTATCATCGGGCAACTACCAACGCGTCCGCAAATCCGCCCGCACTAAATTCAATGTACAGCACGATCAAACACCGCATTATCAGGGACACAACAATCACCGATGAGTTACTCAAACCACTGTGGATACGAACTCTACCAGAGAATATTCGTATCATGATTTCGTCAACACCTGGTGTAACACTCACTCAGGCATCATCGATTGCAGATCGAATTCAAGAGGCAAGTTGTAATCCGATGTCAAATCACCAAGTCAATGCTGCAAACTTGGCATCGTCTAACCCTAGCGCAACAGATACCCCGCTAGAACGGATGCAACAGCAAATCAACGAACTCTGCCGCTTGGTAAAAGGAAATCAACCATCACGTTGGAACTCGCAACCTCGCTCTGAAATGCAACGCAGCCCTACACCATCGCGAAAGGAAAAATATCACAACGTTTCGACACATGTTGGAAGTTTGGTGACGAAGCACGCAAATGCAGAAAACCATGTAAATTTGGTTCAAAAAACTAAAGGACCGGGCTCCCAAAGAAATTGGCGAGCTCGGAAAAAACAGCAATAGAAACCTACGATTATTCGTAACTGACACATCCACAGGGCAATCCTTCCTAGTGGACACATGAGGGGATGTTTCTAGCATCTGCTAACGAAATGTATAATGCACTACCAAGCACAATACGCCTATTCGCCGTGAATGGCACACCGATTAACTCATTCGGCAGCAAAACAATTTAACTCGATCTTGGACTACGACGCATTTTTGAATGGACATTCATCATAGAAGACGTGAACACACCGATCATTGGAGCAGACTTTTTCGACTACTCGTCGATTTGGCAACAGCATCATTCCACGATAAACAAACTCAGATATCAACAAACGGTGCAATCAGACGCACCAGCATCAAAGTAGTCAGCAACTGCAACAAGTATCAGTAGATGCTAACCTATTTCAAAGAAATTTTGACACTGCCTGAAAATAAACCTATTGAACTAGTTATCAACATATCACCACATAGTCACCATTGGTCCAAAAGTTTTAACGAAAGTACGTCGACTTACGCCGAAAAAACTTCGCGCAGCTAAGGACGAATTTGAGAACCTGATGAAAGAAGGCATATGTTCCCCATCCAAAAGTCAGTAGGCATCACATATACATGGTACAGAAAAAAGACAAAACTTGACGACCATGTGGCGACTATAAAGCATTGAATGCAGTAACGGAGAAAGATAAATATTCCATTCCAAACATTCTAACATTTCATGAAACTAACAGGCAAAAAGATTTTCTTCGTCATCGATCTGGAAAAGGCATATAATCAAATCCCAATGAATCCAAACGACATACCTAAGACTGTTATCTTTACTCCGTTCCGATTATTTGAATTCGTATACGAGGGTTGCTATTTATATTTCGGGAACTGGCAACACTAATGTCAAAAGCTAAAATCTGGTAACACCATAATAAAGTTTGACTTTTTTTGGCATAAACATACTCACAAAGTTTTGATGTACAATTGATATTTGTTTACAGTGAGTTAACAAAAGCAATTTGGCCAAAAAATGGAAATTTCAAGAGAAGGTTTTCGTTGGATTATTTTTCACAACTTTCGACGTGGATTATCTGTGTCAATGAACTCAGTTCTTTGTATGGTGGTAAAGCACCATCAAAAACCACAGTATATCGCTGGTATAGTGAATTCAATCGTGGTCGTAGTTCGGTCGCCGACGAATTGCGTGATGGTCGCCAATATTGGTTGTTGTGCCCAAAAACATCGATGCAGTGCGTGAACTGATAATGCAAGATCGTCATGTGACATATCGTGAGAGAGAGGCATCCTTGCAGATTAGTTCCACTTCAATACATTCGATTTTGCATGAACACTTAGCTGTAAAAAAAATTTGTTCTCGTTGGATACCCCATAATTTGAGAATCGCACGGCTTGCTTCGATTGTTGTAAGGAAATGATTAAAAAGTTCGACCGTGGTGCTTCAAAAGTCGTGTATAAAATCGTGACAGGTGACGAATCATGGATATATGCGTATGAGCCGGAAACAAAAAAAATACGACAAACGTAGTATTCAATGGACCACAGAAACAGAAGCAGTATTTCAAGAGTTAAAATCTAAACTAACGAACGCCACACTTCTAGCATATAAATTGGAAAACGCCACATTGATACTCACAACAGATGCATCCAACACTAGCATGGGAGCCTGCTTGCACCAGTGGAATGGAAATAAGCTACAATACACACAGCGCCATATACCATCGACCAAGCTAGAAAGCAAGATGTTCCATCATTAAAACCAACTAAAACACGGTCAGGAAGGACAGTTCACTTTCCAAGTCGTCTGCGTGATCAACGTAACACAGACTCCGGGGGCTGGCTGTGGCAGCAGTTTCCATGTAACGACAACATAGCAGTCGGAATTTTATCAATCTTCTTCTTGTTTAGCAACGATTGATCTCGCGTCGTTTTTAATGTCAAAATAGAAAAGTACAACTTGTATAATAAATAGAAATATTTTAAATAAAATATAGTGTGATAACATATGCATACCACGCTATACTTGAATGCGTCACAATCTTTCAGACAAATTGATAATACTCTCGGCGGTGCCACAGAAATCTCTAGGCAAAATTCCGTCTGATGATTTCATTCAGATTTCATTCAGAGCAGTGTTTGCACAGAGCAGTTTTGTACTACGCAGAGATGTCGTGGATAACGAAAATAGATTACAGACTATGTAAATTAACTTTTTTGCAGATTTACTTGGATAACATTGTCATACGTATATATAAGTATATAAATTTTCATTTTATATACTGGTATACAAAAATTATAGAACAATGTTTGGAACTTATTCAGATAAGCGGCATATACATGCATACTTTTTTAAACAAATTCTTATTTTTGAATTACATTAAAACCCAAATTCTATTAACAAAAATTTGATTAATTTAAATTTAAACTTCCAAAAAGCCATCGGTTTTCTTTCATTCTCCTCCTCTCTAATATCGTCCCGCACACATGACCATTTAAGGCAAACACATAATCGCTACACGATTTTGTAGCTACGCAGAGATGTCGTGGATAACGAAAATAGATTACAGACTATGTAAATTAACTTTTTTGCAGATTTACTTGGATAACATTGTCATACGTATATATAAGTATATAAATTTTCATTTTATATACTGGTATACAAAAATTATAGAACAATGTTTGGAACTTATTCAGATAAGCGGCATATACATGCATACTTTTTTAAACAAATTCTTATTTTTGAATTACATTAAAACCCAAATTCTATTAACAAAAATTTGATTAATTTAAATTTAAACTTCCAAAAAGCCATCGGTTTTCTTTCATTCTCCTCCTCTCTAATATCGTCCCGCACACATGACCATTTAAGGCAAACACATAATCGCTACACGATTTTGTAGCTATCAGAGCAGCAGACGTAGATAAAATATTTGCGGTGTGTTTGTTTTAAATTAATTAAATAGATGCATTCATTTAATTCTAATATATGAGCTATATTATTGTAAAGTTTATTAAAATCCATTCAGTAGTTTTTGCGTGAAAGAGTAACAAACATCCACACATCCATACAAACTTTCGCGTTTATAATATTACATATGTCATACGCAGAACGTTTTGATATACGAGCACTAGTATTTGTGTTGTTTAATTACTTGAAAAATTCGTCTCGACCAAAATTGGAATTAACTCATGAAAATTTCCGTACGATGGTTAATTACGATGCGGCGTCAGCTTTTGCTACTATCGCAAATTTGGGTACCCCTTCCGTTATTGACACGATGGCAAAAATTTGCGTTACGTAATAAGTGCCTAAAACGAATTTCGTGTTTTCCTCAATTTTCACTTGTCTGTTAAGAATGAAATCGCTAAGCTTTTCACAAAAATTTATACAGTGTAACAAACAGTGGCAAGCATAAACAAGGGTATCCGCGACTTAAAGCAACAAAATGATCAATTAAGAAGTGAATTAGAATTCAAAGCAATGAATTTAAATGTTAGAAGAGTAGGAACAAAAGAATTTAATTTGAAAGGTTTGATGGCAAACAGATGTACTTACAACAGGAAAAGTTCGTAAAGTATGCAGCGAAGTGTTAATTATGAACTCAAATATAAAAATTAGTCAAAAAGTTTATTTTAACGGGATAGGAAAATAAACGTTCTTGCAAAAATAGTTTTTGTACAAAATGTAGATTTACGTACATTACTTTAGTTTTCATTTCATTGACGACATTATGCTTAACCCATTTCAACAATTATATTGTTTAACACAAACTTTTTACATTAAATGTACCCACAAAGATAATGATTTTTACTAAGCTTAATTATTTATTAGTACGTATGCACAAAAACATATTTTTAAGTGATAATGATTGTTTTGTCAGTTTGAGCTCGAGGTTAAATTATGATTCTTGAACCATAGACAAAATTGTCTATAATCTGTGAATTCCGTTTTGTGTTATCGTCTTAAAAAATGTTCATTCCATATAAATACGTGTTTCCCTTGTTCTAAATAAAACGCCATCTGCCAAGAACTTAAAAGAGTACTGTGCGAATTTTTTTTCCCATGGAATCAAAGAAATCGAAGCACATAAACAGTACCCTCCGGTTTGGAACAATTACCTAATGAAGATGTTAAGACAACTCTAGTTAAGTAAAGCCCACAATACACTATTGTCAAAGCTATTGAAAAACTACTAGATCTGGATTTGCAATATTATTATATATGGTGTACGTTTCTAACAAATCTTCTACTCTAAAATTGCCTATAAACCATAAACCATAAAAGTTCGTTTGAAGTACAAGTCTAAATCTACAATCAAACTCACTCATTCTCACTCATTATCAAATGCACAAATGGAGGGAAATTTTTACTTCCAAAAATGAGAATCCTGTCCATTATGAATTTTCTTACCGAGCCCTGCTTCGAAGAAGGGGCATTAAAAAGTACCCACACTCCAATTCTTAAGACCGCTAACCCAAGCAGTATAAACTAAAATAAACACATAAAAAATTTCAACTACTACAGCAATATTGATAACTACAATAACAATGATACCTTCAACAATGATAATTACAACAACGACTTTCCCGCAGTGAGATGCACTATCACTTATAAAATCAAACAATATGCTTTCATCTTCTAGATATCCTCCGTACATTCCAACGAGTTACAAGGCAAAGCCCTGGATTTTTTTATTCCCAACTCACCTAATTGTTATTGTAACAGCTTGGTTTGGGCTGCACCAGAAAATACATATATACAATTTATTTTATTATTTTATGAATGGGTATTGTGCAAAGCGCGTTTTGAATGCGAGAGTAAGATAGACCGAAATGTAACCATAAGTCTCAAGGTCTAGGAAAGAAGCAACATCTACTGGTCGTAACCAGAGGTCTAAAGGACTCAATTGGGACGGGCAATTAAACAAATGAATTGTATCGTTCGGTGATTGACCGCATTCCGGGCAGCAATTAGTATTGCTTATCCCAATTCTTTCCCTGTAGCACTCGAGCATATTGCTCCATCCGGATCTCAACTGTGCACGTTTCGTCCTGGTGTTTCGAGAGAGGTACAATCCTTGCTACCTTCCATACGTCAGGCACTACCGCATTGAAATGTAGTCTGGGCCGATTGCCTTGGATGATTTTGCTTTCCCTATAGCAGCCGAAACCTCCTCATATGTAAATTCTACCAAATCTTCATGACCTTTTTTCTTCCTAATGTGACGTATGGATTTACGCTTTAACCTATTCTGCTGAGAATGGTTGTTGCACGAACTGTCTGCAGAAATAGGTGGCACACTTCTTTGACTGCGGTACACTAGATTTCTTTTTAAGAGTGTTCCACAAACTTCGCGATCCTGAGATACAATTTTCCAAGTGCTTTAGCCATTTTGCCTTGCTATGTTCCGCAACTAGATTATTCACATTGTGAGACAACAAGGCAATACGACTGTCACTTGGATCATTGGCACGAATTAGATCACGCAAGGTCGCTAAGCGTGCAGCTTCTGCTGGAAAGCCTGGTCTAATATAAGGAAACCTACCAGCAGGAATATGCCTCTTTACAGCCTTGGTGACCGCGTCTCTAAGAATTCTTGCACCTACCCTAACATCTTTGTGAGGCAAGAGACCGCTGATTGATTGAATTCAGTCCAGTCAGCCCTATTGTAGTTAACAAAGACTCGACGATCCGTTTCAAGAAAATCTTCCGGTCGAGTAATGCTAACCACAATAGGGATATGGTCCGAGCTCAACGTAATATCAATCGACCAATCAGAGTATGGAATTAGCGAGTCACTGACGACAGTTAAGTCAGGGGAGCTGGATGTGGTGGTACTCATCCTTGCTCGTTGATTGTACAAAAAAGGAGAACCATCTATTTGATCCGGAATACTTATACCCCTAAGATCGTTACCTAACTCGGAGTACCACATCTCATGGTGTGCATTGAAATCACCAAAGATAACCCTATGATCCCCTTGCAGGACGTGGCTCAAAATTGGTCTATACTCAGGGTCGCAGCTGTTGACTGGTGGCAGATATAAGTTCACAAACTCAATCTCGACATCTCCGGACTTCATAGCCAGACATTGCGTCTCCAGAAATAAATCCTGTTGACCAACAGAAGGCAGTGAAAAAGGTCTGAAATTTACCGTTCAATGAACGATAAATGCTAGACCTCCTCCACTATTCCTGTCTCTATCCTGCCTGACTATATTGAAGTCAGCAACAGATGCCAGCCGGCATGAGCTTGTGAGCTTGGTCTCTTGCACTGCTGCAATTAAGACATCATGAAGCTCCATATAATCCACAATCTCCACCACTTTCCCACGCAGACCATTACAATTGAGCTGCGAAACTCTAAAAGAGTTACACCGCTGCTCAATTAATGGACTGAGAGCGCGTATAATTTGTTGACGGAGCGGCGGGAGGATTGGCGAAGATTGCGAAGAATCGGAACTACATGACGCCCGCACGGGTGACCGGGACACAGGTGGGACAAGCGTTACATTTCTATGCGCTGATTGACAACATGAAGCAAAGAAGTCAGCATTCCACTCCCTATGAGACCTTAGACTAGTGTATATCCTCATATGACACCAATTGACACCCGTTACATCGCACAGACAAAACATTACGTTGTATCGAGCTGCGACAAACAGAGCATACCCAGGTCGCAACGGCAGCTGTTTGTGAGGTAGGTGTTGCAAATTGCGCTGTCCAGTGAGAGTGGCGCCCGAACAAGATTTCAGGTGGCACCATCTGCCACATCTGGAACATTGAACCGAGGTCACATTTCACAAACTGAGCAGAACCAAGGACCAGGTCCCGGGTTCCTCTCAATGCCGGCGCGGCACAGGAGTATTTTCAACGGTTGCGCCGACAAAACTGTTGCTCCAAAATAAAAAATTGTACATATATATACCTGGTACAGCCACTTGCGCTGAGTTGTACAACCTTTGACTGCACAAATCTCCTTGTACAGAGCATTGTTATTGTTAAATTGTTATAAAAATAAAATCTGTTGTAAAAAAAGAATCATGTTGCATTTTAAATAAAAACAAACACATATCGACAACAAATTCATTGCAGTTCACAAACCCTCAATTAATTTTATTTCTTGAGTAGTTTTATTAATTTTTTGTAATCCAATAATTTGCTTTTAATGCTTTCTCGTGACATTTTCCTTAACAAAATGTAATAGCAGTTCGAAACAAACAAGCAAATTAAAGTCGCCAAACGTTGATTATGCAAAGTGTCAACACTTCATTTTGCACAAGTGTTGGTTGTGCAGTTTTGCATTTTTTTATTGTTGCACGTCTTTGTGAATACCTTATACATATGTATATATTTGTAATTTTAACAATGCGATATAATATCTTTACGTACACTTGATAAGTACAATATTACTGAGGTCTTAAAATGATTAAAATCCACAAGTTGATATGTCATGTGCATTTTTATGGGTAGCTCCCTTACAAAACAATGAGACTGGACTATTAATAGATGTGGCAAAGCAAAAATGTGGTAACAGTAGTGATGGAAATACTGCAGGTCGTTCTTTCACAAATTCTGATAATACTTATAACTAACATCGATTTGAAGTTGAAACATTCGAAAAGTATACAGAGGACATATTCGAGAGTACATATGTAAAATTGTACCTTTGGCCCTATATTGTGCTCAAGATACTCTATACTGGAAGGCTGTATTCTTCCAATTTTCCGAAAAGGCACGGAATAAGAACGTATGGTATCATAGAGAGAATTATATGTGAGAGGTCAGGGGAATATGCCAATAAAGATTTATTAACCGGTTGTTAACTAAAGCATAAGGCGTTATGAAATTGAGCGAAGTATCACAGTTTTATGAAGAAGAACCTATTGTTCAGATCATGATTAGTTCTTTTTTATTGATAATTACACATGTCTGCTACTTGGCATAATTACCAGTTTTTCTGTTTTACTTCCGCCCCTATGCAAAAAATTTCAACGCTTTTTCAAAATTTTTGAGATATTTAAATAAAATGACGCTAGATGGGAAAAATCTTCAACTGTGCACCGGAAGTGTTCATTTTTATGCAAACACAGTACTAAGTGAAAGTTTTTTTTTTGTGTCTTATTCGAAGAAGTATTAAGTTAAGGTTAATTCACATCGTAACACTAAACGTTTTCACCTAAAAATATCTAAAGCGTTTTCTGTGACATCCCTGGAAAGTATTAAACTCTCCATTCTATCTATCGTATTTCGAAATGCTTGTGGAAAGTATTAAAGCCTCGGTTCCACTGAAGTTATCATTTTTCTTCAATGCGATACGAATCAAACACCAAAAATTGAAAATTCAATCTTAAATTTTTATTTTCTGCAAAATCATTTGTTTTAATTATTTTTTACAGAAATAGATGTACATACATACAAATATAGTATATTAACCATTAAATTGACTTGCACTTTTTTTGTTTTTGTTATATAAATTCGAATCCTATATTTAATAACTTTTTTTGTTTTATTCGTTACAATTAAAGTTATTTTCATTCTTAAATTATTTTTATTCCAATTATAAACAAAAAATACTGTACTATTATTTAATCTAAACTGTGTGCTTACGAATGGTTTAAATTATCTTAATAATACGATTTTAATAAATTAAGTCATTCAAAAATAAATCATAGAAATTCAAATAGAAAATATCTGTTGATTTCAACAAATCAGATTTTTTTTTTATATTATGTAAATAATCTGCTAATGATTGCTTTTTATCATTTCAGGGTCATTTCGACAGCAATAAAAATCGATGATTGAATTCAATTCGTTGTCTAATCTTATATATTAAAAATAAATTGTGTAAGAGCCTCTAACGCTAAAATAAATAAAATAATCACATTATTTTCGAAAAATGTACAAAATACAATACATGAAAATCGATCCGCTTTGCTCTACTATTAGGATTACATACTACGTAACTAGACTAACAGACAAACCCGGGCAACGTACGTATTACACCCATATATCATCATTGAGCTATGTACAGCCAATTAACTAAATCGTATCCATCGATATTTTTCATATAATCGTATAACTTAACATAAATTTGTTTGCGAATTTAGATTTAAGTACTCAAACATCACACACTAAAACACAAATTCCTATGTACATACAATACATTAATACCTATGTATACTTCTGCATTTAATTATTTATGATTTAATAACAATTTTATAATAACATCTTAATTAATAACACACTTTGCTGCAATATATTTTCGTTGTTATATCAACATGGTGAGATGCAATGAAGTCGAAATATATATCGTAGAATGTATCTACTTATGTATATACTGTATAATTTTATACCGCTCTTGCCTTCTGTAAAAATGTGCGTGTGTAGGCTACAGAAGTTTCAATCGTTTAGCGTTAGGTTAGAGTAAGGTTTGGGTTAAGTTGCAGGTTGCAGTTGTAGAACTGAAAGTTTAATTGAGGTATTCGAAATATTTTATATGCAACGGCTTTGATGTAAATGTGCGTATTCGCAGAATATTCTTTGTCCATTAGACAATTTTTTGAGGGAATACATAAAATGCATTATGGTTCATTAGACGATTAACTTGGGATATTTAAACACTTACTGCTCCTTTTTAAGTTCTTCTATGAAACAGTCCATTGCTTTTAAACATTGATAGAAAGATAGATAAATGCAATACATGGCTTATATGATACAATTTATTTCTGTTGTTGTTGCGATGGGAATGACGAGTATGGCGTACTTTGGTATTATAGCTTATAATATGAAATGTTGCTGCTCGGAGTGGTGGAGGTGGTGGTGTTGTATCTGTTGATTTTGGAGGTGTTGAATACTGGCTATCATAGTTGGCGCCAAAATTGGCGACGGTGCAGTATTTGCGGGTGTTGGTGATGCTCCGCTGGATACTGCAGCAGCAGCGGCTTTCGAAAGGAGTTGGGTGGGTAAATTGAACAGCGAGGATCACTGAAGTCTTGGCCAATAATTTCCGCCAGCCAAGTCACTAACGCTCTGCGCTGCGATCTGCACAGGTACAGACACTCCAGCCGATATGACACCTGCAATTGATCGGAAAATTAATTCAAATCATCTACTTTTATTATACAAGTAGATGACTCTTAACCTGTATTTGCGGATCCAACAGATGGACTGCTGCTATAATGCTGCGGTGGTGGGGGTTGTTGGTGTGCGGCCGCTGGATTGCACGAAGCATTTCTGCCATGCGCAGCATATGGTGATCCGAGCGACAAGGGATCATGAAACATGTATGGATAGCTGTCCCGTTGTTGCAAGCATGTTGAGGTCATCGAACTCAGCGATGAAGCCATGGGACTGTTAAATATAAAAACATTTTATAGTTACATATATGTATCGTAATGTATGTATACTTGTATGTATGTACATATGTACTCGTTTAAGCACGTCATAATTTAATGTGATATTTATGTATATACATATATATGAATGTAAGTACTTGTAATTTTCGGCCATGGTAGCGATGGGTTGAGGTATAGATGAGTACATAGCATTGAAACCGGTGTTTAAAGGCAATCGGGGGTGTAAAGGTGGAGACGCAGAGTTTGGATGGACGGAAATGCCAACGCCTCCAACTCCAATTCCGCCATCGGACGCAGTACCACCGGTTCCATTCGAGTTTTCTGTAACAATATTGTTGCCGACGACGTGACTAGTTCCAGCGCCGGGGAGATCATTTGCGGATCCTGCACTTCCACCACTCGTTCCCACACCAACAGCGTTGTTGGCACTGCTCGCTGCACTTGCTGATTGAGTACCTACGCTGTTGCGCCCACTGGTATTGTTTGCCACATTGTCCACGGAACGACGTTGAGTTCTAAGCTTCTCCTCTCTGCGCCATTTGGCACGACGATTAGAGAACCATACCTATTAATTATAATACTTGTTAGTCATTAATTGTTAAGTTTCAATATGCGCCTCAATGTAATAATGGCTAATTCAACTAAAATAAATAAACATATTAAAAATCATATGTATGTATGTACATGTAAAGGGGAAGTGTGTGGTTTATTGATCTTGTGATATCGATTGGAATTATACGATATTGTTATATGTATGTATTGTCTGCACATTTTATTTATTTTTATTTATAATTGTGAATAGCTCGGCTAGGCGAATTGATCTACGTATGAATGTCCGTCCAAAATGGTTTTTTATTATACACGGATGGCACTACAATGTAACTCTATTTTTCTACTTGGCTGTCAATAATTTCTGTAAATAATTTGTCTCTGTATAGTCCTCTCTCTTAAACTATTTATTTTGCTCCTTGCTGCTCAGGAAGGGCTCAAACAAATACCGGGGAGATACATCTATGGTCGCAATGAAGAGAGATCGAGCCTCTAACTTAGATTAGGACTATGATAAGGTTTATAGCAGCGATGGGCGACTCATATCTCGCGAGTAAGAAGAGATAGACGCTGCTCTCTCGTAAGCCGTGTGTACAAGGCGAGAGAGACAGAAACCTGATCGTACATTGACACCTCTGTCAATCGCTGGTATAGATGCTTCATATGGACAGACGCTTGAATTTTGCTTTATTTAATTGGACAAGGTATGCATAGAGGACTTTATAGTTTGCCGGAGGGGAAACCGAACAAAAACGATATCAAAAGGAGAAAGGTAAAGAGAGGGAGCATCAGACGTAGGAGCACACAACAACAAACATATTAGTATGGGAGCCCAAGCGGGGATTTTGCGCGTTACTCGATCGCGTCAGAAAATCATATGGGGTACTCTGTAATGTACCACTACCATATATGAACCCTTATTATAGGGGCGTGCGTTGAGGGCAGCGCGTCAGATTAGGAAAAAAAATCGATCATCTGAACAACTCTAGCGAGTCAGATTAAGACAAGGTAAGTTAAGTACATACAGAAAAGTGTATATTTCAATAATCTGACAATTTGAGCATGGCATAAGGAAATGGGCGGATCACAAAGTTGTAAAAAAAAACGTCACCTCGAAATACTCGAGCGCGATTAATTCTTTTTTTATTTTGTAAGAAATCTTATTAGGATTACGAAAAACATATAAACTGACGTTTTTCATGAGGCGAAGTATGTAGCTAAAAACATCATTAAAAGATGAAGCGTAAAGATGCTCCACACCTCTCTATCCTTCTCACTATTTCTCTATCTTTCTTTCTCTCGCACCGTTCACACACTAGAGCTGGAAAACTATCGATATACATTAGGAACGTATTGTTATCGATAAGTTTAAAATATTCGATAAGTTTGAAAAATAATTGATTTTTAGATTTTCCTTCCGTTTTTTTGTTTCAATAAGAAGGAGCATATGGAAGGAGTGGCATCGCGGGGACCTAGTATGGAACTAGTAAGAAAAAAAAAACGAAACATTTTTTTTTTCATATTGTCAGATTAACAATATTCCTCCATATAATTATCAGATTATCAGTTAGGACGACAATAGGTCAACAAGTTGAACCGTCTATATAAAAATTTGACGCGCTCTAGTATTTCAAGGTCACATTTTTTTTTACATTTTCAAAAGTCGGTCATGACTTTTGGCCTCGTCCAAATCGTCAGCCATTTGAATAGAACACTTATTTGAGTTCACTCAATATTACCTCTGAATATCTGACACGCTCGAATAACTTTTTTTTTCTACCCCTTTTTACGGCCACGCTCAACTAGTAAATCGTCAGATTAATATCTCTCGGTTATCAGAAAGACAAAGCGCGTATACACTATGAATGTCTGACACGCTGGAGTATTGCCATGTGACTGTTTTTTTTTACATATTTGAAAATTTGTACACGCTTTTCGCCCCACTAAAATGGAAAACTTAACATAAATTTTTTTCGTTTTAGAAACTAATCTTCACAATCCAATGGGTCTTCATGACGCTTTAGTAACTGAAAATTTAGCATCCCGGGCTCCCCTACTATATGTGACGTACGTGACATTTCCTCGTCGCAAAATTGAAATCAGCAGCTTTTTGAGTCGCAACTAGGCTTTCGTCACTTAATTTTTACCTCGTCAAAAGGTTTTTCTTTTTGACAAGATACGTACATTTCGGCACATATATCTTCCTAAAACAAATTACATACATATATCCAAAATCTTTATGCAGGTAGCATTAATGAGAAGAGTATGGGTATGAAAGTTCTTGTTCTAACATTTCCATTCATTTTTTAAATAATATAGTGATCTATTTTATATTGAAGTTGTTTTGTTGAAGCGTTTATTTGTCTAATGAATATGAGCATGTTTGAATCAGCACTCTGTTAGTCCTTAAGTAAACAGTGACTGTTTCGACATATGTAGTCAAAGTTAAATTGAAAGCAAAACAAATAGGAAAACAAAAAATCCTTGTAAATGTGTAATAACAACAAAAATCCAAACGAAACATCTACAACATCAAATGTCATTAGAGCCGAAGCGACATTAATAAATACTGAAGTGTCACAAACTGTTCAAGTCATTCAAGAATAATGGTAAACACTTGAAACTGCATCTCGATGAATCAAATGGATGGGGTAGTTGGATGTACGTAATTTAGAGTTTGGGATGTAAACCAAAGGGTGAATTAGGATTATAATATTTGGTGTGCTTTCATATTTTCGTCTGACATTTATTACTTTGTCGCTTGGCTTTCAGTCTTGTATCCTTTTTGTTACGAGTACATTGCCATCCTTCTTTGTCAACAACTTTTCAAAATGATGTGAAAATCAACAACAGTTTCAAGTGTTTTTACAGTCAAGTTGTTTTTATTCGCTTATAAAAACGAAAAAAAAAGAAAACATAAACTGAGCGGAACTACGATATGTATTCTGATGAAATCATTATTGCAACGTTGGGGTGGCTCATTTCATAGTGCATAGCTCAGGGGCTGAATTTCATACATTCAATTACAAAGCGTAACTGTGAAGAAAAATTGATTTTCAAAAATGTATTTATGTTAATCTGAGCGTCTCTAATTGAATGACAAAGTTAAAATATATAAGTGTTACAGTTCATACAAATTGTTTAGGGAGTTATGCCTCAAAACTTTAATGGGACAGAGCCTCCTACGTATATTCTTTTTTGACATAATCTAACAAATCTAAGTAAAATGAAGCTCCTATTAAGAAGACGTTCTTTGTAATTATCTAATGGTTAATAAAAAAGATATCGGACGTCCCATGTGCCCAAAAAATATCAGCGCTTTCATTAATGGGTAATCAGTCCAATCGCTGATCAGTGAGGTAATGGTTCAGCTGAATGCGACAAATGAGTGTAGAGAATAATATTTTCGTTGCAAAGTTGTAACATCCATAAGGAGACTTCGCAGGACTCATAAAGATATGGGCCTATCACGCCTAATATTGGTTTAATAATCATTTGAGCGTTTTTTTTATTATAATCAATATGAATTTGAATTGCGGTATCCATATTTGCTTTAGATATATATATGAACAACCTTTTTTTATTTTATTAGATTGAGTCAGTCATGACTGAAGAGAGTACTGTCATTCAAACTAACCGCACACTTTTCTTTGATACGTGCGATATTATAATCCGTATGTGACTTTTGTATGAATGTGTTTATCCAGCATATCTGTGAGACATGACCCATGAACCGAGGCGTCAATTTCCTTACACGAAAATTCAAATCGTATAGCATCAACATATCTATGCAAATACAATATGCAAAAGATGAAAAATTATGTATATGTAAATGACCATACCAATTAATTTAGCTTTAGTTTGAATATTAAAGATGATCCAGGACTTCTACATAAAAATATTAATTGTTGAACAACATTTTTATACAATTCACACATTGAAGGAGCCATCGGAGACGCTATAAAGTATATACATACACACAAAACATTCTTGATCAGATCAACGAGACGAGTCAATCAACACATGTTCGTTCGCCTGTCTGTCTGAATGTGCATCGGGCTTTTTTTTTTAAATTTCCTTAGAGTTTCCACATCAAAATGCCACGCCCACTTCCAATGTAGCCCCATGGAAAATTTTTTTATTACAGTTAATATCAACTTGAAATTTGATATATGTGATTTCTTAAGGATGAATGCTTCACATATAATTACATATAAATTATTTAAAAAAAAAAATTTTTTTTTTCCATCGGTCCTTGGGAACCATTTTTTTTATACCATTCACATATAGTGTGAATATTTTATAAGGTCTGCACCGCCTTCTTCTGCCAGTTACATATATTCAAATAAACTTATTACCCTTTGGATACAAGGTAACAAAAAATTGTGAGCTAATCGAAACGAATGTACGTGTAGGATGGAAAGTTCTTTAGTGCGGAGTTCACGCGTAATGCAATGTTTATTTGTGTCAATTGAAAAAAAGATAAACTTTGAATATAATTTAAGTTACTAACAAAAAGTTACCTAAATAAATATAAAATAATCAAAACATAAAAGAACAAAAATGAAAGACAAACCTGAATACGTGCCTCAGGCAAACCGATTTTTTCAGCAAGTCTTTCCCTGGCAAAGACGTCCGGATAATGCGTTCTTTCAAATTCTGGAGTGGAAGTAAACGAAAAATATGAAGCATATACTTTAACTCAGATTACAAACATTTTAAAATTGAATTTCATACAATTAATAAAAAAATGCTAACTAACCTTTTTCCAAACTATCGATTTGCTCATTGGTAAATGATGTTCGATTTCGCTGCAGTTTTCGCTTAAGACGCAGACGCATCTGTGAATCTTCATCACCCGAAGAATTATGTTCGGAATTGCCATCGGAGGTGCTTTCGTGGGAATTGGGATGGGATGCTTCGCCCGAAAAGAGTTCTGTAAACATAAAAAAACGATTATTCAGTGAACATTTTGAAATACAGACAATAAAAAGGAATAAACAATCAACAGCACAAATCCAACTTGACGTGGACCGGTAATCGTTAGCAACTAATATTTGTACACCCCGTCTCAATGGCAACACCCCAATTTAATCTTATTGCTTATGCCGACATAAAAAGGCTAATAATATATTTCAGAAACCTGTAAACAGTGAGCAAAGACAGCTGACTTCAGTCCTGTAAACCATGCTGTGGGTGCAGTCCGGCACTATATTGATAAGTGTTGCTGCCAACGCCTGCCGTGATCGGCATTTAAGGCACGTGCTTTGAGTATTTGAATTACTTACAATATTATTGCGAGTATTTGATGCATATTATCGAAATAAATAGCTCGATGCTATTTATTATTTTGCTCTCATAAAAATCTGACACATATGTTTTTACTGTTCATACGATGTGAATATTATATACATATATAGTTCCTATTATAATTATAAGAATGTGATTAATATTATAATTAAGTTACAATCTTTGCAATGCTCAAAATGCTTGTTTTAATTTTTTTTTTCTCTTATGGTAGGCATCGGAGAGTATATGTACAGGGTGACAAAAAAGTAACTGCAATTTGTTGTACAGTTACTTTTTTGTCACCTTGTACATATAGTTTCCGATGCCTCCCTTAAGACAAAAAAAAAAGAAAACAAAATTTTGAGCGTTGCAAACATTGTGACTAAATAGAAAATATGTGTAATGTCAAAATAATATAATATTTATCGTGTTTCGAAGTGACAACCCCAAGCACGAATAAAGAGCAGCTCTTTCATTGTTATTCGGTTTCATTCTCGATGCAGTATTTGTTTGAGGGCCTTTAACATAGGCACTAGCCTTCAAATTCGACCAAACGTTGTATTCCATTGGATTAAGATCAGGTCAGTGTGATAAAAAAGGAAAAAAGTTACTGCACCATTTTTGTGTGTTTCTAATTCTAAAATCAGGTGTGAAATCTTTCTACATTGTACTGTACGGAAAATTGACACTTTTTGTGCCATAAATTAATAATTTTTTGGTTAACGATATATATATCGTAACAGAGAGATTTGAATAAAGGGGACATTCACAACCCATTGGCACCCCTTTTATACTATTCTAACGCATTAAAGGAGGCCTCGTAGACCCCATAAGGTATATAAATTCTGTGATCAGCTCGACGAGTCGAGTCGGTCTAGATATGTCCGTCTGTCTGGATGTTGTTGCGCGTTTTTGGGCACCAAATTTTAAAGCTATTCGGTTGTAAGTTGGTACATAGACTTCTCTTTATTGGAGTTTAATAGAGTATCAAAATATACCACTTTTAGTGGTAGCCCCATAGAAACTTACCACCAAATTTTCGAATTTCTATGAAAACTTTCTTATTACACTAAATATCAACTTACAATTTAATATAGTGCATTCTTATGGACGAATGCCTCACATAAAGAGAATTAGATGTGATTTCTCCATTTGGGAGGCTACGCTATACAAACCGACACCCCACTTTTGGTATTTTTCATGAAAAACTTCATTTCAGGCAAAAATCAACTTGACATCTGACATGGTGCCTTCATATGGCTTCAAATAACAACAAAAAACGTTTTCTCGATCCGTTTGTTATTTTTTTCACCATATTTAAAATAATTTCTAAAAGTTAAGATAGTTTGAAACCATTGAGATTAGATTTCATCACAATTTGTTAAGCAAAAGTTTTTCCTTTGAAATGTAAAGCACTTGTAAATGAACATAACAATTTTTTTTTTTGATCTTGTGCGAAAAGGTATTATCAGTTTGTCAGTAGATTGTCACTAACAAATTAAAATTATTTTTTACGCTTACATAATGGATCGCCGCTCCTGTTGGTACTGCAGGCCCATCAAAATTTTATCTCTTTACAGGCATACTACTAAAATGAATGTTTTCCCTACAAAAACATAAAAGATAGACGCTGGGTCTTGGGTTGACGTATTGATGCCTATATGGTTTAAATTTTTGTTTTGGCTTTTATGATGTTTAATAATATTTGTGCATATTTTATACGAGTATAAGGGCAGGGTAGTTAAGTTAAGAGTAGTTCATGACATCAACCTATTTAGAACATACATTTCTCTGTTTAATTTCTCATATCGAAACAGACCGACCAAATAATTACAATTTATGAACGAATATACTCCCATTATCCGAACATACGCGTGAAGAGTTTTAAATTCTTCGTTTCATTATTTTTTAGGATACTCCTGCTCTTAACCATTATCTTCCATTTATGGAAATGACCAAAATGAAAGCATTAATAATCGTAAATACATATTTACATTTTAATGCGATAAACAATATACATGAAACGAATAATTAAGCAATATAGCACAGACAAATGTGAATCAACGATGAATGCGAGATTTATATAGCCTTACATACAAGTACGTACATAAAACGTGTAAAAAGTATTCGTATTTTTATAATTATTGTGTATATAATTGAGAATATCAAATAATCAATTCAATTATCGTCAAAGTTAAGTACACAAAAAAAAAGAAAAAGCCATTCTAAAAATAGGTTTGAAATTCTTGTTTTTATCCGACGGCGTACTAATGGCCGTATGACACACGAATATATTCAGCAAATTTTTTCCCCTTCATTGCTGTAAGAGCAGATCAGAAAATAGACAAAGCAAAAATTCTACAGGTGCGAGAGATTGAAGTATAGTTTCATCAAAAAGTGAAACGAAAACCAAGAGGACAATAATCAGGAAAAATACCATATTAATATGAAAATCTATGCGAAAGAAGAGACATCTCTGGACTCAAAAATGACAAAATTGTAAAACATAAACGATGGGGGTTTAAATAGGGGGTAACCCCAAATATGGGCGGCACACGCCCACTAGTAGATGTGTATGTAGCGACCATCTATAATATGCCACCATATCGAATTTCAAGTTGATATTGACCTTTTTCATACAAATGCATAAAAGTGAGCTGTGGGTTTGTATGGGACTACCATACAAAGCGGGTGGGATACAATATTTGTATATGTATATGAAGCGGTTGTACACTAACATCCACCAAATCGAATTTCAAGCTAATAGTTATTTAAATAAAGAATTTTTTCATAAAAAGCACAAAAGTGGGCGGTGGGTTTGTATGGAGCTGTAATAAAAGGCGCCACATCGCATTTCAACCTAATATTGACTTTTATAAAGAAGTTTTTCATACAAAACTATTCTAAAATTTATCCGCCTTTCTGATTAAATAATATTCCTGAATATTTTATTGTCATCGGGTCCACACGTGGATTTCAAATTTCTACTCAAACGAGTCTGATGAAGTAGGTTTGAAATCGAATTTCAAGACATAATTCGTAAATAGCACCAGAAATGTGGTCTTTTAAGTTAGAAGGTTTTTTTGTTTAGAGAATGAGAAAAAGGGCTTAGGATTTTGTTTGTTTTAGTATTTTTTACTTATTTATTATATATTGAAGCCAAAGGGACAAGGATATAATAAATTTGTGCGAATGCATGTAACGTGCAGAAGGTGGCGTAACATAAATTACATTAATTAATTTATTTTCAAATAAATTTTTAATATAATTGTTATTGGCGACCTATATAATTGGTCATTTTACATTTCTTAATGTAAAATGACCTTAAGCCAGTTAAATTCATATATTCAAATTTTTAATAAAATTTTTTACGTGATAACGCCTATTAAAGCGGTTGGTTTAGCGCAGAAGCATGACTCATTTCTGACGTTCCGTTTACCATTACAACACGACACTAAACGAACGAAAAACAAAAGGCGGAACATGTAATCGTACACATATGAATACATGAGAGCGTATATTTCACTCTTTGTTGTTGGTAACGAAACTCTTTTATATGACAAGTTGTTTGTGTACTGATTGAATTATTGGAATTACATTAGAATTCAATTCACAAAGGTATGCAATTTTTCATCAATATTTTCTTATGACGTTATCACGTAAAATTATCGTCCATTTTTTTTTATTTTTTTTTTTTGGTTTTGTGTTTTTAGTCTCAAAACACACTAATCACAAAATAATTTGTTAATATTTTTGATTAGTGTTGTACAGATTTCATGTGAACAAAAACAATTATTGATCTATTTTCGACTATTTTGGCTTAACCCTTAATAGCACTTATACTTCACAATAAGTTTTTACATGTTTTATGTACGGTGGGCGGTGGGTTTGTATGGAGCTGTATGGAGCCACATCGCATTTCAACCTAATATTGACTTTAATAAAGAAGTTTTTCATACAAAACCACAAAAGTGGGCAGTAGATTTGTATGGAAGCTACCCCAAACAGTAAGCGGGTCCCACCCAATAATGTGTATGTAAAGAGTCCGTCCACTAGAAGCTACCATATCAATTATTAAGTTGATATTGACTACAATAAAAAAGTTTTTCATACAAAAAGTCAAAAGCGGGCGGGGGGTTTGTATGGGGGCTAATCCGAAAAAGTGGGCGTGTTAGGTCATTCTTGATTCTCCAATAAACTGCAATAAAAAGAAGTGTATGTGGCAAGTTTCAACTAGAGAACATAATAATTGATCCCCAAAAGATCCGTAACAACATACTGACGGACTGCCAGACGGATAAACTTTATGGGCGATGCCTCCTTTAGACTATGTGTGAATGGTATAGAAATAGGTAGCTCAATGACTAGCGTTTGGAGCTGCCTGAGTCGTATCAAGACTTCAGCATCAAAACGTGTACGACTAGATCTATGTACTCGTATCCATGTCTGTTTATCCTTCTATCGGCGAGAAGAGTTCTCTGACTAGAGAAGATTTAGAGAAACTAAAAAAGCCGTGTCTCACTGTTACGTATATCTTAAAATTTCGCGCAACCGTTTACAAAAAAAAAAAGCATATTAAACATATTTTGACAAAAAGAAAAACAGACTAATTTCACAATCTTTCTGAAATATTTGTTATAATTTTATAGTATATCATGGCTTGTCTCAAAAATTATTTAGCCAACTTTGTAATATAATTTGTAGAATGCAATATTTGGAGGTAAATCAAGGACTACTACAAAAAAATTACACTGGCCTACGTGAGTTTTGCGAATAAGATGGGACTTAGTGTTTCCGAATGGATTTTTCGAGCTGAACACGATTCTGGGTTGAATCCCCTAAAGCAGCGTTTTTGGCAGTTTTTTAATAATCCTGACGAGATATAAACTTAACTTGTATCAGAAATTAAAGGCTGAAACAAGCCCTTTCAAATAAGCCCTATGCCAATTTAATCTCATGCGTCCTTAGAGAGGGGGTGTGTTTTTGTTTAAAGGTGGAGGAAAAATTAAAAAAAATGGTATCACTGCCCTGCAAATTCCAATTTTTTGGATGCGAATATTATAGGACCTAGTGTTCCCGAATGGATTTTTCATGCTGAACATGAATCTGGGTTCAAAAACTTTCCATCGCGTCACGTTTTCGGGAAAATAGGGGTTGAAACCCCTAAAAACAGCGTTTTTAATTTAAAAAAGTGGTTCGCCATATTGGATCAGCCATTTTGAATTTTTAAAATGTAATTGCATATTCGTAATCAGCGACCCTCAAAACGCCCAAGTATCAAATTTTAAACGACTAGAATAAAATTTTAAATAAATACCTTTCTGTTTTCATTTTTTCCTCCACCCTCAGACAAAAACACACTCCCCGCTCTAAGGGCGCATGCGATTAAATTGGCATAGGGCTTATTTGAAAGGGCTTGTTTCAGCCTTTAATTTCTGATAGTAGCGAAGTTTACATCACGTCAGGATTTTACCCCAGTATTTTTCAAAACCTGCCAAAAACGCTGTTTTTAGAGAGTTTCAACCCCTATTTTCTCGAAAACGTGACTTAATTTGAGCCCAGATTTGTGTTCAGCATGAAAAATCCATTCGGAAACACTTGGCCGCATCTTATTCGCATCCAAAAAATTGGAATTTGCAGGGCAGTGTTATTGGTTGTACAGGGGATAATATAGTCGAGCATCTCGACTATACCCCCTTACTTGTCACTGTGGACGGTAGTTCACACAAGTGACGAAAGCCCACCTCAGTGTGGCTGCTGCTCGAGCACTATATTATACGCGCAATATCGAAGTTTTTACTGGTATGTCCGATCGAAATGTGTTACATACCATTAATAGCTCGTTGGAGAGGTCTTTTGAATACCTTCAAATGAATGCTAACATGATGCTGCACAAAACCTACATAAAAAATATAGGTCAAAATAAATATTGAAAAGTATATTTTGCGATTTTGCCGAAAAATGAAACCAAATTTTCGTGCTCATATTTGGAGTGGTAAAACTTCGCGAGATTGCGCATTATTATAGATTTTGATATATTATACTTTTCTGTAAAAATTCCGTGAGCCGAGATATAACATCGCAAATATCAGAGTGTGCAAAATTAGTTATTTTTCCTAATGCTAATACTAATGGCTGTTACAGTTAAGCTGCTGTTACTGTTACGCAGTGTTAACATAATTCTGTTATACTCTTATACAATTTTATTTTTGGATTGTTTTTGTATGCATGTATTCATATGTATATAGATATGCATGCAAGAAGTAACATATATATGTATGTATTAGACTCTCCTTTTCAATCTACAGATAAAGTGTATTAAAAGAACATTTTAGGGGCAGCCGCTATACAAATATGGCCCAACTTTTAAGTTTTGAAATAAAAATGTATTGTTTTTTTTTAAATGAATTTATTGTAATTTTTTTTTTCAATTCAATTGAAATATCCCACATATATTCGGAAGGGACAACTTAAAAATATAGCCCCTCACAAATCTATGCTTCATATAAGATGCTAAAGTTTTATCCAAGTATTTTATTTATCTTCTCTATTAAAATGACTGATATCAAATAGAAAAAACCTCTTGATGAGGTAAAAATCAAGTGACGAAAGCATACTTGCAACACACAAAACTACTGATATAAATTTTGAGACGATATATTTATATTTTTCAGTTGTGTGGTTGGAATCGATTCTAATATGTAATTGAGCGTTCGTCATGTTGCTAAACTTTTTGTAATTTTATTGAATTTTTATTTTCTTTATAATAGTATTATCATAATAAACTATTGAACTTAAGAGGGGTACAGCTATAATTGCATCTAAAGACACTGCGGCAGAAGCATCTCAAGATATTCAAAATGAAATAGTTGAAATAGAGCGATGGCTTAAGAAATGGAAAATAAAGGTTAGTACAGAGAAGTCGAAACATGTCATATTTGCTCTGAGAATAGGAGATTGTCCGTCAGTATTTTTAAATAATACACAAATTCCTCATAGTGACTCCGCAAATTATCTTGGACTCGATATAAATCGGAGAGTAACTTGGAAAAGTCATATTAAAGGCAAGACAAAGAAACTCAACATAAAAACAAAAAAAATGAATTTGGTTGCTTGTGAGAAAATCGCAGCTTAGTTTGGAGAACAAAGTTCGGCTTTACAAGGCTATTTTAAAGCCTGTGTAGACATATGCTATCCAATTATGGGGTACTGCATGCCAATCGAAATGATTTCAGTCCAAAACGCTTAGACTTATTGTTGACTTATTGTTGAGTTTATTGCAACAGCAACGGCCAACGATTTTCTGTCCGCCCTATTCCCTCAATTGTTGAAATATTGGTTCGAAAGTTTATATGGAGACATTTTATAGCCAACAATAGTTTATAAATTACCCCGATTTATCCACTAGAAGGTATAGCTCCCATACAAAAATACGTTGCATTAATTTTGTTGCATCAAACATGTTTGAATTAAAGCAATTATTAATGTTAAAATAATAATTGTTTCTAAATTGGCAATCCAATTAACAATGTTGATGTTATATAAATTGTACATTTGTATTAGTAAGCATTTGAGAACTCGATAGCTCAATTATCTAGCGTGCTACCTAACCCAACCCCAGCTCGATGTTAAATTTCTCTAAATTTTTATTAAATTCATTAACACAACCCTCTTTCCCATCTACAAAAATCGTCAATAATGATATTTATTGTATTCACATTTTTTAAATCTAAGCATCCAATAACAAATTTAAAAACTGAAATAAAACACCAGCGTTGCCGAGCAAACAGGGCAAGTGTGAAGAGTTTAAAAAATTCAGTTCCACCGAAGTTAACGATTTTTCTTGTTATCATAAGTTTTTTTTTTATAATCATTAAGCCTATTCACAATGTTGTCTAATCATTTTAATGCAGCGGTGGACAAGCCTTGCCTTCGTTGCTCTGAATGCTCAAACCGTTACTTTTGAATGCTTGCGATTTTCGACGAGACAACAACAAAAACTTTCGGCGCAGCCGAAAACGAAACAACAATCACACACGATTTTCGTTGCGACGCGGACTGTCATAAAAGTGTTCATTTTGCTATGATTTATGACTTCTGCCGCGTCTTGTACTCTGAGTAAGAAAGCGAAGTAGGTTTTGATGTGTTACGATTTTTACTAAGTGATTTCAAAGAAAAATTAATAATTAATTTGAGGCTCAGTATTTTTTTTTTGCAATTAATTAATTTGGAAATGTTTAAGTGCCTTATTTGCGGAACTGTAAAAAGTTCAAAAAGAAATTACAATATTCGACGACATTATTTGAGTCTCCATGCAAACTTCTATGGTTCTTTGAGTGATATAGAAATGATGTAGCAAATCGCTTTGCTAAACAAATCAGCAGCTAAGTACAAATTAAAACCGGCATGTGGCGATGAGAAGAACGTCTTACGCGCATCATTTGTTGTAAACTACAATCTGGCCAAAGCTCAAAAGCCTCTACAGGACGGTGAATTTTTTAAATCGACGTGCATTGACATGCTCAAATGCTTCGACGATAAAGGCATTCAAATGAGTGAAGTAGTAGCACAAGTACCGCTCTCTCGTCGAACAGTCACAAGACGAGTAAATGCCATTAGTCGACAATTAAAAAAATATCTCATTATTAAAATAAAAAAATGCTGATATTACTCCTTGGCTATTGATGAAAGCACTGATATCAATGATGTTGCCTAATTGCTAATATTTATAAAATTCATTGACTCTGATTTCAATGTTGAAGAGGACCTTTTAAACTAGGTTCCTCTATATACAACAACCACAGGGCTGGACATATTTCTTGGTATTGAAATATTAGTCAACGATATCGGTGGTTTTGAAAAACTTTGTGGTATTTGCACCGACGGAGCACGGAGTAATGGAGACATTAAGGGTCTGAAGGGACAGTTTAAGTTGAGGATTGATCCCATTTTACCACTGCCTCATTCATCAGGAAGCATTATGCGCGAAAACCTTGCAAATGAAGAAAACTATGGAGTGCGTTCGGAAGTTCCAAGTTCTTTTGCTCGAACTTCAATCCCAGTATGGAGATTTGAAAATGTTCACCGAAGTTCGATGGATCAGTAGGGGCAAGTGTCTTGAGAGGTTTTTCTCCCTCTGATGGAGCAGGTTAAAAATTCGGAAGAATTGGTTCTTAAACTAGAAGACACCAATTTTCTCTCTGATGTGGCATTTTTAACGGACGTTACTAGATTCTTAAGCAGTCCGAAGCAGTCCATGGCGACAATGCTGTCAATAATAGATGGTTTCAAAAAAAAAAAAAAATGGCTCTTTTGCAAAACGATTTAAGCAATAATTGCTTGAATCATTTCCCTTCTTGTCGTGAACTATTAACAGAAAATCCCACTCTAAGTTTTGCTTCCTATTGAGGCTCCATTGAACAAATGAGGGATTTATCTGCAGAGCGATTTAACGATTTCGACGAAATCAAAACATTGATTCGAATATTTTTGAGCCCAAGAGATATAGACATAGAAAGCCAAGAGTCTAAATATCAAATGGAGCTTTGCGATTTGCAATCCGACTACCAAATATTTGCAGTGTAGGAATCTGAAATTGAATTTTGGAGGCAAATTTCAGAAGAAAAATATCCAAATTTAAAATCTTCGATGCTTAAGTTGGAGTCAAGTTTTAGACTTATAAAAATTGATAAATGAATAAAATAATTTTAAATGGTTTCAATAAGTTTTTTCAGTGTTGATTTGTTTTTACTGTAATAAACCAAACAACAAAAATACAGCGAAGGCTCGATATTCTTCGCGATGCATAGAATCATAAAAGTGTTAATTTTGCTTAGATTTATGACTTCAAAAACTCTGTTTGTTGTAAATGTTGTTGTACTGCTCCCAATTCAAAATTTCGTGCCCACCGCTGTTTTAATGTATGAAAATTCCAAGATAAGCAACGGCAAAATGTATTGTCATATCGAACAAGTTTTGAGAGACTCCTAGTCGTCTCAACTTTGGTAATATTGAAAAAAACGTTAAAAACTGTTGTCAGAAACAGTTTTCCCCATCCATTGTAGAAAGTTTAGTATTTTTATAGTTAACTGCGTTCGATTCCACAGATTTCACAAATAGAAAACTATTTTAGAGCTTTCTGCGAATTATATGGAATTTAAAAATTGTTTAACGTCCATTTCTGTATCGAGTAACCCAGTATTTATCTGTCATAAGCAACTGATTTTAAAACAAAAATCTGTACAAATACGAAAATGTGTGCTCGCAATACAGTATTAAAATATGTTTAAACGTTAAAACAACATTGTGAATAGGCTTAATACTTACTTTGTGATTGAAAATCAATATTGAACCTACTGTATTAAATAAAACTGTAAAACTGTTAATTTAAACTATAACACTAGGAATATCCTATCAATAAATAATAAGGAATAATAAATTCTAAAAAAAGAAAAGGTCCAATGTGCATATAGAATATTAAGCCATTTAAACTTATTATTGAAGAACACTTAAAATATTGTTCACTGTTTAAAATAAGTTACATATCGTATGTACACAAAAGCTCATTCGATATCTTAGTATCAAACGCAATTTATATTGTTGGTTTATTAATCGCGAGTATGTACTTACATATACCTATATGAGTACAATAGACAACTAAAAAGAGGAAATTTTAAACGTTTTACTAATGGTCGACATTTCAGACGTACGCCCTAAATAAACAGCGACCCTGCTCAGCAGCATCGAATCAGTTGGGGGTATTTGTTTCGAAAATGTGGGTATAACCGTGGGCGGATATAAGTGTCAAATTAGAAACATATGTAAAATGATTTGCACAGCCTTCGTTCGAAAGATCGTCCAATTGTTGATTAAGTTGTGACCTTTTTGAGTGATAGCCATTTTATACGCCGTATTCACATATGGATAAAGTGGTATACAAATATTGTGAATATTAAATAACAAGGATGTTTTAATATAGTTCTTGTTCCTTATTAGTTCGATGAGTAAATATATTTGCATAAGTACTAATGCAAATGATAGATTAGGCTTAAAATAAATCAGTTGTGTGAAGGCATAAAAATATAAAAAATGTTATGCATTGAGATTAATGTAAGCCGATAACCAAATAGTTTATTATTATTAAATAGACCTTATCTGCGTTCTAATGTATCAAATCAAATGTAAACAAAATGCAAATACTTGCAATGTGCCATTCTATATCTATCTCACTAATGCAAGTCGGATGCCAATGAAATAAAACATAATAACACTCGATGAACGAATTGTAATGTTTCGGCATTTTCAATTAAAACCAAGAAAAAACCTTCTCATCGGCGGTACCGAAATTTTAAAGCCATTCACATGAAGTTTTAAGCTGTGAACTTAGCAGGTATAAAAAAAATATTTGTAAAATCTAACAACAAAAACGTGGGATATTAGTTTGTAGGACCCTACCCCTAAAAGTGGGTGTGACACATCTCTTGATAATTATGTGAAACGTTCGACCACCACAAAATGGCCACAAGTTGATTTTACCTGGAATGATAAAGTTGTTCATTAAAAATGGTGGGCTTGTATGGGTGCTGCCCATATACTGTAGAAATCACAGTTATTTCTCTATATATGACGCGTTCGTCCATAAGACGCCACTAAATTAAATTTTAAGTCGATATTTACTGTAATAAGAAAGTTTTCATACAAAAAGACGGTAAGTTTCTATGAGGACGCCCTCTCAAATTGGGCGTGTCATGTCCCTTGATATTTATATGATGCATCTGTCAATAAGAACCCTTCATATAAAATTCAATATTGACTGCAATAAAAAGGTTTTCTACACAAAAAAGATATGGGGGCTACCCCAAAAAGTAGGGTATCACACCCAATGATATTTATGTGATGAGTCCCTTCATAATAAGCCACCATAATAATTTTTAAGGTGATATTGTCAATAATAAACCAAATTTTCATGTAATAAGGTTGATTGGTTGGTTTTTCTGAGGGCTTCCCAAAAAAGTGGGCGTTAACTGTAATAAGAACAAGTCTATCTGCCCACGTACAACCGTATATCCTAAAAGTTTGTACTCAGAAAATGCTCAGTAGCATCCCGACGGACAGACGGACATAGCTAGATCAACTCGTCTCGTTGAGCTGATCACGAATTTATGTACTTTATGTCTACGATGCCTCCTTTAAACTTTCAGACAATTTAATTAAATTATTTCTTACTTGAATGGTATAAAAACATTTAATAAATAGAATAATAGAAGTAACTGGGCAATGACGAGTATAACTCCACATGGAGTAATCGCATTGCGAAAAAATAAGATAACTTTTAGCTGCAATGTACAAAGCAATGTGGCACAAGTATAGAGTTGCTACGTAAAAGAGGAGTTGAACGAAATGAAACTATACTTCCTAACAAAGTGTTTATCAGACTGTTCACCTGTTATCAGACTGTTCACCTACATATGGCATAATGTTAGACACCCAAGTATTAAATTGTTATATCTATACGCTTTGACTGCATCTGAAGTACATAGAAAATACTATTTTTGACTATAATGAAGACGAGTTTATCTAGCTCCGTCCGTCTGTCCGTAAGTTTCTCAGAGCTTTTTTTCCGTCAATCTTTGAAATATTGGTTTGAAATGGATACTTTATATAACCACAAATATCAAAATGATTTAACAAATAGAAGGTATTCCTCCCATACACTTAAACCTTAAGTCTTAAGTGCGCGACAGAATACATACATTAAAAGTTTTTATATCTAAGCATAAATTTAAATCTGAGGTAAAACGCTAGATCTTCCGAGCAAAAAGGGCATGTTTCATCGGTTTCATCGAAATGAACATTTTCTCTTATTTCTATCTCGTTCCATTTTGTATATATGGCTTTGTAACAGCACTTAATACCAATACAAAAAGTAAATTTTAAAGTTGTACGAGGAATATTATGTCAATTCTACTTACGTTTACATATTTTATAGAATTGGTAATTTAATTGCAATTATTATTATGATTGTTGGTCAAAACCGTATAAAGCGGTTGTATCGTACCTCACTAAGAAAATATTTTGGGATACCGGTGCTAGTTAAGATTATATAAACTTCAAAGTATTCTAATTTTACACGTATGTGCTCGTAATTAATACGCTGAATGCATTAAAATTTGTGTTTATCGAAACACTAAATGAAATATTCAACCAAATAGGAAACTGGTAGCGACAGATTGTCATCGGCTGAATATACTTTGATCCGAACGAAATAGTCTAGCATTGCACACGATGCTTTAAACGAAGGACATATGTCACAAACAATTCTTGGCGAAACACAAACAAAGTGAAACACTAAATAAACGAATAATATGTTGAATGAACAAAGCAACGACAATTCTGAAGCGATATTCAGATACTCAATTAGATTTAATGGCAAATAACAAATGACCAACAAATTAACTATTTGTTTGCTTTTTGTTTGATCATCTGTGACAAAATGTTGCTTGAAGGGTCGCTCCTTTTGCCATTCGCTGCTTGCCGTACCCAATGAATCGTTTATGTTATGCCCGATTTGCTCTATATGTATGATCACAGGCCTGCTCGACAATACCGGGGTGGTGACTCAAGCAAAACCCAAAGCCTGACAAACGGATTCACTTTATATCATTTTTTCTTAAATTCAGTTAAAGCAATTATTGAATTGAATATCTAGATCAAGATACAAGTATGTATGTATACTCGAAGGTATATTATATTGTTTTGTACATACAAGTACATCCTCGTAAATGTTTTTGTTGATTTTAATTTCAATGGCTTTCTTTATTTCACTTTGTTTCACTGTATGCATAGAAACATAATAGTGTATAATGGATTTAACTATTTACTGTAACATACTAACCACGCTTTTGAAGTTCATCTCTTGTAATTTGTCCAGTTAAATTTGTTGCCGCTGGAGCTGGTTGCAGGGATGCCAAATGCGCTGTTGTCGTATTGCTTGGGTACCATGCCCATCCGCCAGATTGACCGTTGAACATTCGTAACTTTTCATAAACTGATTCATTTTGGTGCTGAGATTGTTGTTCCTTCTGAGATGCTAAGTTTCGTAAAACCCGATTTATTGAGGAAACCTGTTTGAGAATAAACAAGAATTTTATTAAAAAGAAACTATGAGTTTCTTATTTATTAGTTATATGAATTGCAATAAAATTTGTCGACAGGAATCTGATTTGTATGTATAAGATGAACATACTTATACTTATTTGCATTAATGTTGCTGGATTTTTATACATCTAGCTATTCACTACAGTTTAAATAAGAGTGCAATAAATGTTTTATGGAGTTCGAAGTGCATAAAATTGGAAGAAAAAATTACTACCTGTATGAATACTCATATAGGTAGTAATTTTCTCTCATCTTTTTGCGCAAAGTTGAGCATAGGCAATATATTATGGGAAATGAGTTGTATGAAGTATCCAGCTTATCTTAAAACGTTAGATGTAGTCAACGTTTTGTTATAAACTTCCACAGAAAGTATTTGTGTATATTTACATATTAAAATTAAATAGGAAATAAGTCTGCTTTGATGTCATTATTCGTAGCGTGTTCACTGGAGGTTCAAAGAAGTTCGCACAATGGAGAAAAACCTAAGAGAACTGGAGTCGCACAAAGGTTATTAGACTGGTACGTTGACAACAGCGGGCAACGAATTCTTGCGCTCTTAACACGACGCGTGTCGACACTTAAAATCAAACCAAAAGTGGCACATTTTGCTTGCAAATGGTGCATAGAGGCTTTGAACGCAGAATCAGCGTTGCAACAGCCGTCGATTGTTGATAAGCTTGTCCGTTGAAACTCTTTGAGTTTTAACAAAGCCTGAAGAGAATCGCGGGTTGCAAATTATAAAACGTACATTTCTCTGTAAATAAAAAAGCTCAATGTTTCAGGGTGTGCAAAATGCTAACTTCAATTATATGACAGGCAAAGACGCCGCCCACCGCCTTGGACATAACTTTAATGTATGTATATACTTGTACATATGTACATGTTTTCTACCCTCCCATGTGATGGATTGAGAATGCTTTACCCATGTATCTGCTTGTAAGCCAAATCTTCGTTATCCCCTCTTCTACATTTGCTGATGTTCTGCTAAAGAACAAATTGTGCAACATATGGCATGAAAACCGTATTTAACTTTTGTAGCCACAAATGCAATTGAATAACTTTGGTTGTTAGCAGATTTTACATTTCGCTAATCAACAGAGGGCTGGTCTATACGAACACACTAGCCACCGACAGAATCTGTTCTTTTCGTCAGTATCAAGAATAAATGCCCAGAGATTTATCTGCAAGCAATAATCAACATCGGACTCAGCCTATTGATTTCTTTACTTTTTTTTATTGCAATACCCTTCCTACATAATGATAAAAACGGTACCACAATGCTTATATAAAAGTTTGCTACGTTGTGTACCGCATAAAGTAAAATTTGGAGATCCTTGTAACAAAAGCAATTTAGTATTGAACCTAAATGCTTTTGATTTAATGTGAATGATTGTTTTGACACCTGGCATCTATGTAACAAAATGTAACTACTGTGTACTGAACTGAACTACAAAAGTTATAGCTGATGAATATGTCGTTCAGTCATTGCGTTAATCCGTCAAATGCAGCAAATGTACATATTTAAGTATATATATTTACAGTTATGTATACACATATTGTACAATCATACTTGTCTATGGGTATATTCTCTCTGATATTACAATACGCCAAAAATTCTTATTATAAACACGATTAAAATTTTTTTTTTGGGTTTAGGGTTGGGTTACAATACATAGGTATATCTATCATACATACTGATGTTAGGTTGTGTGAAGAGTATTGAAGCTTCGGTTTCATCAGAATGAATGTTGTCTCTTTGTAAGTGGAAAGTTTTAACAATGGTGATATTTATCGCATTCATTTCGCGCTCCGCTGAATTTCCGAATGAGACTATGAAGTTCGTCACGATATTGAGAGATAAATGTCTTTTAAGTAATTAAGGATAAATGGTTTACAATTGCATCACCGCAAGTGTACAAAATATATATTTTCATCTTTTAATATCATCGATAGCCTTAGTTTAACTATAAAATATTAAATTGTTCTTTACAATGGCATGGTGCAACGTGAGTTCTTGCCAGAAGGTACTGTCAATAAGGAATATTTCCTTATTGACAGTACCGCCTTGAAGCGGTTAAGGAATGGTTGGGAGAACATCCAGGCCCTTCGAAAACATTGGAAAACATTGAAAAAGTGGCTGACATCAAAAATCAGCCGAAATCTTGCGATTCATGGAAATAAAATTGAATATGTCCAAAAATTCAATTCATTGTATTTTGAGGAACAATTTAAATGTACGGATGGTGTGTTTTTTACATGCGTTACATTCGTACAAACTTGTTATACGTTATTATACCATATTTACATGGTATTACAAGGTTGTTTGCAGAAGTGGAAAGTATTTTGGTCGTTCTCTTGGGAGCGGTCAAATTACGATTCTTTTGCAAACGGCTCAAGCAGCTTACAAACGTCCGTTAGGACAGGTATCCCCTGGTATCTCCATGGTGAGCAAATTGTGAGAGTGCCCGCCACCGCAAAACAACATTTACCAATGAAAACACACGGGAAGCCTCGGATACAGTTCCCCATTGATGACAACCCTCGCAAACGATTTAAGGACCATGATTTACGGATATGCACCGATATGAATGTCCTGTCCCTCCACAGGGCTGGTACAGATATCCAGCTGATTGATCTCCTCGATAAATTCAAGGCTGCCATAACCGCAATACAAGAAATGCGATGGATAGGACAGTGCTGCTCAAAAAGGCATCCTGTGACATATATTATAGTTGTCATGCGAGGAAGCATGAATTTGGATGCGGTTTCGTGGTTAGTAGGAAACTACGAGATCAAAATTTGGTGGGAAGGAATCTTTGAACCAACAGTCGGAAAATTTAGCCTTGACGACGCCACCTCCAGCAATGGAGAGAGGCTAAGCGATTTCGCCGCACGTCGGAACATGGTAATCAGTAGCAGCTGTTTTTCACACCGAAACATAAACAAGGCTACCTGGCGCAGTCCCGATCAAAATACACATAACCAAATTGATCATGTTATGATCGACGGAAGGCACGTATCGAGAGATTTGGAAGTGCGAACGATACGAGGTCCCAACATCGACTCGGACCACTACCTTGTGGCAGCCAAGATATGCATCAGGCTCAGCATGGTGCACTCCACACGTCCTAACACTCAACGAAAGCTAAATCTCGGTAAGCTGTAATCACAAGAGACCGCCGAAGCCTTTACAGCCAAACTCTACCAAACAATACCAGATGTAAGGGAGCAGTGGAGATACGGATACGGCTGCCAAGGTCATTGGATACACCATACCTGTGATGAACACTTGATATGACGAGGAGTGTCGTCAAGCTACTGCAGAGAAAAACGCTATATATCTTGAGAAACGGAGTTATGAGTGTTTTCAGACGCAAAAAATGGAACAAGAAAGGGGTGAGTTTGAGGATGTTGAGGTGTTATGTCATAGAAATGAATCTCGAAAGTTTTATCAAAAGGTCAAGCGCCTGACCGAAGGTTTTAAGTCTGGAGTTTATTTCTGTAAGGACAATAATGGAAGTCTGATTACAGATGCACAGGAATAACTGAGACTAGGAGAAGACACTTATTTAACATACTTGGGGGCGATGAAATTAACAATACCGCCGTGGTTAGGTTGTACTATTTGATGCAAATATGTATATATGTAAAGGGTACAGGAAAAAATATGATCGAGGCGGTGCCACGTCACCAAATAATATAAATCTATAGGGGTCGTACCAACGAATGCCGGGTACGCTAGAATTATATATTCTTGATCAGCTCGCTAAGAAGAGTTAATCTACCTATGTCCGTCTGCCTGATTGTAAAATTAGCAAAATCTCGATTAGCTAAATCCCGATAGCAACATTTATTTTTGTTACAAGAACATATCCAAATGGATACGCCATGCCCATTCCATTGGGGTAACTCCCTTATAAACAAACCGCTCAATTTTATGTATTATTGGAAATGACATTGAAAAGGCATCATACATATGTATTTAGCTAAATGGGTGGTATTTTAATAACACGAAGTTCTACTTAATATTCGGTATGTTGGCATTTTACGAACAAACACTTCATACATGTACGAGTGTAAATTATTTGGCGTAGCACACCTACTATATTTGGAAGCCCCATTCAAGTACACTACCTATCTATTACGATAGTTCTTATATTGAAACTGTTTCACATTCAAAAGTGTCTTCAAATATAACATTTTACGAACACACAAATAAATTCATCACGAACTAATTTTAATTCAGAACACACTATAAATTATTTGCATTCGGTAAAGAAAATTTAATGTGTCTCGTTCTTGTACATTTATAAATAAACACAGTAGCAGAAATGTGAATCTATTATGTTGTGTGCCGATAAAAGCAGACCAGACCTCTACTCGAAGCATTAGGGGCGCAACTGTGAACCCAAGCTCACAAAAGATTAAGTAATTTCAAAACAATGCCAGCCCACCACTCGTAAAATAGATTATGATTTGTCTACTTTTTGTAACATTGTTTCGGTTTGTTATCTACTCTGATCCGGCCTCTATTCATTTTTTTTAATTATACTTATACTCCAGGTAAGCATTCAGCACGGCGTTGTTAAAGCCTACTCAACATTTCAATACTGTTGTGAAAGCATGTTTAGCGGTTTCCTTTTCAAAGGTGATCACAGGGAGTAATTTACAATATGCCGTGGCATAGGATTATAAACTATCCGATGCGATCAATGGACAAATACAAAAAAAAAAAAAACCAAAAGATAAACAGAAAAACAAAAAAAGCAAAGCGACATGCTCTAAATATAAAAGTTTGTGCCCTAGATATTTAGGCGCAATCCTTCTAATCCCAGATTTTAGATTAAAGGTTTTTATTGTACTATTTTGCTTTGTGGTTCTAGCATCAAAAGACTTCGTAGCATGCACCGACGGATTATATTTATTATATATGAAGGTACAATAGAAACTAGTCAATTTACATATATAGACTACGATTTGGCATATAGGTGGATAATACTGGAATGTGTATTATTGATCAGCAACATAAAGCGAGTTCAACTAACTATGAGAGATAGCCCATTTCTCAGGAATAAATATTTCTCCAAATTACCCTCCTCTCCGCGTTTCCACACATAAACAAACGCTCACTATCATTATTTTGTATATTTTTATAACTATGTATACCTTTCAACGTTTTTAGACTTTATTATTACTTAGCTTTCGTTTATACACCATATAAGTTTGGGTCATCTATAACTTAAATTTGAACTATGTGCGTCGCTGCCGGATTTATTGCCTTGAATTGTTGACATTATTTTAGATTTAACCTTCCGTTTGGGGAATATGCATCGCTTCAATTTGGATAAACGTAAATACTCAAAATTTACTTTGAGAGTGGCTCTGTGGTTTCCGAGAAGTAAATCATCTCTTCGGATGAGCGCATTTTCACCTAGAAGGTTATATCACCAAGCAGAACTGTAGGGTTTGGAGCACGGAAAATCCACAAATTGTCATAGAGCAGCGCATGCATCCTGCTTGAGCTACTGTCTGATGTGGATTTTACAATACCGGCATGACTGGACTCTTTTTCTTCGAAAATTAGCTGGCTGTGCTTTTACGGTCAATGATAGCTACTTTTTGTGGCAGGAATTGGAATATATCGACTTCGATGTGGTCTGGTTTCAACAAGACGGTGCAACTTGCTACACAGCTACGCAGCATAAAAATTTTGGGAACAAAGTTTAACAATTGTGTAATTCTCGTACCGGAGATGTTAATTAGCCACTTCTAAGCTGCGATTTAACACCATACGATTTCTTTCGGTTTGGCGTTTTGAAGTTTAAAGCTTATGCGGACAACCCAACTGAACAAATCCTTTAAGCTCAAATTTCTCAAATAGAGCAGAAAACTGTTAACAAAGTGCTCGAAATTTGGTGTTCCAGTCGAGGTTCGGTGAGGTGATTTTCTTTCGAAAGTGGTATTGTAGGTGTCATTTATGAGTTAAGTCTTAATAAGTGCTGATGGAATTCACGTGGTAGGCGCGCTGCGGTTAATTTTCAAATCAAGAATTCAAATTTATCAAAAAGATTTTAAATAAATAGCTGTCAAAAAGAGCTTAGCCTTGAACTCCGTTATACCTAATTTAGAAACTATCGTATATCACTGCGGACGGTACTCTACGCAAGTGACGAAACCCCACCCCAGTGTGGGTGCAGCACGAGCGTAATATCGAAGTTTTTACTGGTAAGTCCGATCGAAACGTGCTATGTACCATTAAAAAGGTCTTAAGACGAAAATTCAGAAAATGTAAAAATATATTATATCGGATCACCCCATTTCCATACCCCAAGTGGTATTGGAACTCGTGGAGCGCCCATCGCCCCAAACTTATATTTTATTTATTTTCGGGACCAAGACGAGTACAACTAGCACAAGAAAAGTTATGAAATTTTATAACTTTAAACGAGTTAATGAATTATTTTGTTTATTTGTTTGTTTGTTAGAAAAACTAAGAAAGTTTTGTTTTAAATTTTTTTTTTTTAAAAATGACGGATTTTTGCGGGAAAAGCTTAAAAAAGCTCAAAATTTAATTGGCTACTAGAGCCAAACTTGATATTTTTCAAATTGTGATATATTTTGATATATTTGTTATATTATACTTTTCTATGAAAATTCGGTGAGCCGCATGCATGCGGTGTGGTGTAGTATGCTCATCGTAGTCGGAAGGATGTGAGTTCAAGTTAATAATCCCGAGTCAGCGAAAAATTTTATTTTAAAATGGTTTTTTTTTTATTGTTTAAATTGAGCATTTATTTACTTGTGTTTTTTTTTTAATAAAATGTTGAATGTATTCAAAGAAAAAAAAAAATTTTAATTTCTCTTTTTCACATACTTTTTTTTTCTTTCGATTTGTGTTTTATTTATAAATTAAAAAAAAAAATAAAAAAAAAAATTTTCTTAACATTTTATTTATACTTTAAGTAAATTTACTGTGAGTAAATTTTTATGTTAAAAAAAATGTTCTATTAGAGTATGAAATGCGGTGTTCTTACTTGTTCTGTTTTTCGTCATTTGGTAAAAACCAAGTGACGAAAGCCTACCTGCAACTCACAAAAATTTTAAATTTGTTTCTCTACTTAATTGAAAGCTTCTTCTGAAAAATTTAGAAGTACATCGCAACATGACGAACGGTCAATTACATTTTACAATCAATCCCAACAATACAAATGAATAATATAAAACTTTTGTCACAAAATTGATATCAGAAGTTTTGTGAGTTGCATGTAGGCTTTCGTCACTTGGTTCTTAGCTCGACAAGAGGTTTTTTTATCGTATTATCTTATATATATCTACGGATAAATAAGTACTTCAGCTCTCTAAAATATCAATTGATGGATATAAATGATTTTTCTTTACTTACACTTGGTATATTATCACTGTTACAAACTTGCTCCGACAGTAGTCGATCTCTTATTTCCCATGCAAAGATACTTGGGCATTCCCGTTTATAATCGGCGATTTTTTGAACGACTGGCGTTGTAGCGACTCTCGGCTTCGAACCACCTATTGCGCGGGGCTTAATCGAGCCTGTTTCGTAATATCTGAAAGTATATGATTAGAATAAATTTACAAACATTTTAACTTACAATTTACCAAAATTAAGCATAATTAAAATCATCACAAAATGCAATAACAAACAACTTTTTAATTTCCTGCTAGAAGATTGCAAGCTCATAATTCTAGAGTAAAACAAGTAAGGCAGGGGCAGATCCAGAACGCTCTCTTGGTTAACTCGTCTCACTGTGCTGATCATAGACCAAGTAGAGCGCCGGATTTGATTTTTAAATAAAACACTGTTGTTTGTTGAAAATGTATGAAACTTTTACTGAAACATAAAGTAGACATCATGAGGTTATGTGTGGAATAACACATCGGGTAAATGGCCGCCTCGGCTTTGCTGGCATATACGCGCTTATTTCGTGAAATTTTCCATAACTGTTTTGCATAAATGTTGCGGTATTTCATTGTCTTGTTGAAACCACATGTCCTCCACATCAATATCTTCAAGTTTCGGCAAAAAAAAAAACTGGTTAACATTTCACGATAACGAACACCATTCACGGTTTTTGTTTGACCTGCCTCATTTTCGAAGAAAAATGGACCGATGATGTCTCCAGCCCAAAGTCCACACCAAACAGTGACACGCTGTGGATGCACTTATATTTCATAAGTCACACGTGGATTTTCTGAAGCCATCGATGTGAAAATGAGCCTCGTCACTAGTCACTAAAGATGATTTTGTCTTTAAAATCGGCATTTTCTTGTTGTTGTTGTTGCCAGCAAATCCGAGGCGGCCATTTACCCGATGTGTTATACCATACATAACCTCATGATGTCTTCTTTATGTATAAATAAACAAAATTTTTTCATTTAAAAATCAAATCCGGCGCTCTACTTGAGACACCCGGTATATATGTAGATCAAGTACTGGGAAGGTCTGTTATCTATTTCTCTGACGTCACATTAATTTTCAAGTGCTTTGTGTTTGCCAGTAGGCCTCGACAACACCAAAAATACTAGTAGAGTGTAAAAATCACACTTGCTTTTTTCATATTTTTTCTTTCAAATTGAGGGTTTTGTAATTAAATCGTCAAACAAATTTGATTATAATCATTGATAATTATCAATGTGACGTACGTGCGCAGAGAAAATCAAGTAAAAATGCAGCAGTCGTTTATGCATGGCTACGAAATACCCTGCACCCTTGTTTATGTAAAAAAAAAGCAATTTAATTTAAAAAAAATTTTAAATTTGTTTTTAATAAAAAAAAGAAAGAAAAAAACAAGAAAAAATGTTAATTTCAGCACTGGTATTTTACTTCAGTTTTAAACATTTTTAATGGATAGATTTAAAAAGTTTTAATACAGTATATTTTATTCATATATACATATTGTTATATATATTTGGCATGAATTTCGCCTTTTTATCTGTTGTAGATGAGATAGAGTATTGTGGATAATTTTTTTCCACATGAAATTATTGGGAAGAATTAGAAGGAAATTAATTAAAATTTAATGTATTTTTGGATCGAGCCGATGTTAAATCCAGGTTGTCTGGAATGTTAGGTCGCACGCTGCACAATTGGGCCCAAGTTATACAATATCTGCTATTAGTAATTGTATTTACCCGTTGCATTTAGTTGATCAATTTGAAAACAATTATTTTTCTTTGCATTAAGAATTACTTTAATTCAAACATGTTCGATACAACAAAAAAAATAATTTTTGTATGGGAGCTATATCTTCTCGTGGATAAATCGCGATCATTTTTGAACTTGTGTTGCTTCTGGTTATAAAAAGTATACACATCAACTTTCAAATCAATATTTAATTTATTGAGGGAATAGGGCGGACAGATGGAGTAACAGTCAGTTAGATGGGCATGGCTAGATCCACTCGACTTGTCATGCTGATCACAGTGTCTCCGATACTTTTTTTAAGGCGTTGCAAATATTATGACTAAATTAGAGTACTATTCACACTCTGTGTGAAGAGTATAAAAATGTAATAAATTAATTGTTGTTCAATCTTAGAGTTTTGGCTAAATTCTAAGATAAATATTATGAAATCTCATTTTGATTCGAAATCTTCTAAATTAATATTATTGATATTAAATTCAACACGAATTTATTTATCTGTTATTCCCTAAGATTATGCTGGTCTATTCTCGGGGAACTGATATATCGAATCATTAAATTAATTGAGGTAGGTAAAAATTTCAATCGAAATTCTACCGGTAAAATAGAAAAATGTATAAAAATTCACTTACAAGAAAGTTATTATGTATCGACTATTCTCCTACGACCGGCATTTTCAGTGGCAAGGATATATGAAGAAAAAAAAAACAATTTTGTATACTCTGTAAAAAAATATTTGTAACAGAAACTATTGCGATTGTTGAACTGTCATAATGTATGTAATATAGCGAAGGAATCATATGGGACCCCATAAAGTATGTAATACTATGTACGTACATACTATATGTACTATGTACATACTACGTATATTCTTGATCAGCGCGACAGGACGAGTCATGACCTAGTCGTGTTCGTCCGTACGTGCATATGTCTGTCTGAGAGAAAAGTTCTCTGCCTAGACTCTCTAGACCTTACTGCTACAAGAGTAATTTGAAATTCCATAACTATTAACAATTTTAACGCAGTGGTAAAAAACAAATTCAATTGTAAATTTGTTTTAAATATTTGTTATAATTGTATAGTATAGCATTTGAAGGTAAATCAAGCCCTACTACGAAACCAAATATGGCGTGTACAGGGTTTACTATAGTCGAACACCTCAACTATTCCTACCCTATAATTCACATAATTTAAATTCAATAAGCAGAACTACGGTATTTACGAACTGTTTTATTTAATTTATTTTAGCCCACTTTTGTGTTTTTTATGAAAAATTCTTTATTTAAATCAATATTAGCTTGAAATTATGGTGTATTCAATGAAGAAGCGCTTCATAAACATGTACAAATGGGCGTGTGCCGCCCACTTTTTAAGGATGTCCCATACAAACTTTCATCTCACTTTTATCCATTTGTATGAAAAACGTCAATATCAACTTGAAATCCGATATTGTGGCATCTTTAGATGGACGCTTCATACACATCTGGGGGGGCATTCTATCAAAAGGTACTACATCTAATATTGACTTTAATAAAGAAGTTTTTCACCCAAAAACACAAATATGGACAGTAGGTTTGTATGGGGCTACCCCAACAAGTGGGCTAGTCCCACCCATTAATGTATATATGAAGCGTCCGTCCATTAGAAGCTACCTTATCAATTATTATATTGACTACAATAAAAAAAAGTTCTGCGTGGCGCATCAATCTTGACACTTTATTAAACTGTAATAAAAATAAGTGTATGTGCCAATTTTGAACTTGATAGCATATAAATTGGTCCTCAAAAAATGCGCAACAACATCTAGACAGACAGACGGACATGGCTAGATCGAATCATCTCGTCGAGCTGATCAAGAATATATGTACTTTAGGGGGTCTACTATGGACTATATTGTGTAAAGAGATGCTTAGTATCAATAGTTAATATCGGACTACTTTCAATGCAGTTGATCCTCTCAGCACCTTCAAAAAGGTGTACATCTTCTGGATTCCCAGCCACCGGGGCAAATACTGTAATGAAATGGCAGATAGTCTAGCAAAAGAAGGCGTCGCATCGGGCTACCGCGAAAAGTAACAACAGACGAAAGAATCTCTCTACATACCCTATATAGCAAACTGGATGAGAACGTCTGGACCAAAGCTTAAGAGAGGTGGAAGAACACTTCCAGCTGTACAATGTCTGAGATAATGTGCAAGGAACGGAACAAAAAACTCTCGCACTATCAGCTGCAGCTCCAGAGGAGAGACTGCAGATAGTTTGCAAGCATTCTAACAGGAAATGCATAAAACCGGGAGTCACGGAAACACTGGAATACCTCATCTGCACCTGCCCATCAATTGCAAAATCAAGATTAAAATACCTTGACGCCATCGGGCTTGCGTCTCTGAAAGAGGCGAGAAGAACTCCTAACAGGCTATTGGCTCTAGTCAAACACGCAAAACTTCGACAGGACTTTAAAAGCTCCTGAATGACCTCCATCATCGGCTTCACTAAGGATCATATTGGTCTATGTGTGACTTCTATCAAGGGGACAGACGGCGCAACCTGGCCATTTATTCTCGAAAATCATTTATTTTTTCATCAATATCTATTTTGTCACCTTCAAAATAATGCCTCTCAGATATAATACACTTAGGTCAGCAATTCTTCCAATCCTCGAAGCACTTCTGATTTGCACTTTTTGATATGGCCTTGAGCTCTTCCACCGATGCGATCTTTATCTCCTCAATCGTAGCAAAACGCCGATAATTCATGGTCCTATTCAGTTTTGGGAACACGAAAATATCGCAGGGATCCAAGTCCAGTGAATACGGTGGCTAAGGCATGATTACAGTGTTGTTTTTGGGCAAAAATACACGAACAAGCAAAGGCAAAAATTTGCAATTTTGGAACAATCTTCGCTGTCACACTTTTCGTGCTCAAAACATCCGAAAAAATTATATGGCATGATTCAACCAATATGCCGACATCCGACTTATCTTTTAATAGTGATTCGCCGATTCTCCATAACAATTTCTTCATTACTTCAACGTTTTAATCGGTTGTTGACGTGCTGGTGCGTCCAGGGTGAAATCGTCATTAACAACTTTTCGGCCTTCTGTGAAGAGCTTGTACCAATTATATTAATTTTTTTTTACTCAACGTCAAATGCCACAGTCAACATTTTAATCGCGTTGGAACATTTAATTTTGTTTTCAAACAAAATTTAACACAGGTTCCTTGATTCATTTATTCGATAGGGAAAAATTCGCAAGCATACCAAAACACGTCTAACATTTGTATATATCAGAAACAAACTAAAAGTGCAAAATTACTGATCATGTCCACCTTTTTTTAAGAACATGTTTGCCAAACCAAAAAAATCGAATGTGAAATTTGAAAAGTCATATATTTTTTATAACACATGTGATGCTACTGGTGCTACATCTTTGTAACCAACATTTGCAAACAGATGTATATATTAAAATTTGCCCAATCTCATAAGATATTTTTACAAGAAACTTTGATCTCAATTCTCGGCAAATCACCAAAATGTACTTATCGAAATCTTTTTGGATCTAAATATTTATATACTTGGAACTGAGACATAGTTTGAAAGGTTTTCGAAAAACCTTTTCAACGATATATTACAAGTTACAAAACCTTAAGGCAAATATTAAGTTACCAATTGAAATCTGAGCTTGTTTTAGTTTTCCCGCAAAATATAAAAGCCGTGTAATAAAAGTCTTTTAGTTAAGATAGAAAACGCATAGAAACAATTTAATTAATTTTGAAAAATTATAACTTTTGATTTTCTTTACATTGGGGGAAACTTCAAATTGAAATTCACTGTAATAAAAAAATTTTTTATTTAAAAACCAGAAAATGGACAGTGGAATGCGGCTTTATCTTCCAGTGGACGTGGTACAGTATGTACACCCTGCAGAAAAAATATTTGGCTTAAAGAAACTAAAATCACAGTATATAATTTGTAGGTACCTCACTGCTACGAGTATAACTCCAAATTACATAACTGGCCACCATTTTACCACATTGGACAATGGTCGTAAAATCGAATTTTTTTTTCATAAACATTTTTTGATTACGATATAAGTGAAAAAAAGTATATTTTTTAAAAGAGTATACTCCAACGGATTTAGAAACTGCATTTACAATACAGCTCCGAGAGTTTTGCGAGGCCCTGGTGGTCAGCTATTTTTATACCATTCACACATAGTGTGAAATGGTATTATCAGTTTGTCTGAAAGTTTGTAACGTATGAAAGGAGGTATCGTAGATCCCATGAGCTCGACGAGACGAGTCAACTAGCTATGTCCGTCTGCCTGTCTGTTTGGATGTTGTTGCGCATTTTTTGGGCACCAATTTTTAAGATATCCGGTTCTAAGTCGGCATATAGACTTCTTTTTATTGCAGTCAAATAGAGTATCAAAATTGATCCGCTATGACCACTTTTTGGGGTTGACCCGACACCCGCCCATTTTAAACTTTTTGTATGAAAAATTTTTTTTTTGTATATCAATAGCAACTTATTAATTGATATGGTATGTGTGACCTGCCAGTTTTTGGGGTAGTCGCCGTACAAACCCACCGCCCAATTTTGTGTTTTAGTATGAAAAACTTCTCTATTAAATTCAATATTAGCATGAAATTTGTTTTGGTGGTTTCTTATAAATGGCTGACTCACATACATATACGTATGTAGCGCGTCCCGCCCACTTTTTGAGATAGTTCCCATACAAACACACGTTAAGTCAATATCAACTTGAAATTCGATATGGTGGCATCTTATTGATGGTCGCGTGTACGGCCCAAAACCTTGTTTATGTTTTACAAAACTATTTAAAATTTCCTGTGAGTGGTATTAGAGCTTCTGTTCAACCGAAGTTAACGTTTTTCCTTGTTTCGATGTACATTTGATTTTGTTTGCGGCGGCAACATTCTCCAACTTTAACCGATTAAAAATATATCAATTTCGCAAAGAATAATTGTAAAAAAATTGTTGAGACATGTTTGTGTTTTTTGGTGTTTAATGAAACAAATTAAAGACTTCGTGGCATATGCAAATAATTGTTTCCTCAAATGAAATAGAATGCCAGAACGATAGAAACAGAGCGAAAGCACGAAAAATTGGTTTTCTAGAAAAGGGTCATCAAAATCAGCGAACAGGGTTATGATAACATATTATTTTTTATGAATACATGTAGTTTTTTAATGTAACTTTCAGTAACCACGGATTTCAAAGGACCTGAATGTTCGTCATTCTTAATGTCCTCTCGACCTTCCTTGAACCGCTTAAGCCAGTCATTCACTCTGGTACGGGGCAAACAATCACCAGAAACTTGGTACACAAAGTAAAAGTTTTACCGAGACTTAAAACAGAAATTAATGTTTGCTTTTTGTTCGATGATCATTTTTCAACCGATGCCACAATACACTGTCACTTTGCGCGCGATATCTCAGAACAAAAAGTCGAAATATTAATTTTCAGATTAATAACTCAAAAATTTAATAACTGAATTGTCCGTAAAATCTTTGTTATTCCGCTGTTGATACAGCCACACTTAGGTGGGCTTTTGTGACATTACTATTTTCAATCTGATAAAATCGTGCACGGCCGACCATTGTGACATTTGATAAACATTTACATTAAATTTTTAATATCCAGTTTAAGTAATAAGTATGCTGAAATGGCTTAATCTTAAGCTCGTTACAAAAACTCAATAAACTTGATAATGTGTATTCGTGCGTGAAATATTCTCTATTAGTTTTGGCATCAGAAGTAAAAGTTGCTAGCTTACATTTCTGTATGCCAAAACTTCAACAGTAGGACATAGTTGTGCGGTGCAATTACAAATAAATACTGCGAATTCATTTTTGCGGCCTAATTCAAAAAGTTACTTTCGAAAAAGTTTCCGAATGCATTAGTAGATTAGTAGAGGGTAGAGAAAAATCGATAAATCCCAAAATAAGAAAGCATCAAATATCCAGAAACTATTTTGGTTCATGCTCAAACGCTATACGAGTTAGAGTCGCGAAATATGGCGCGAAGAGTCACGAGACGACGGGTTATATGATAATGTTTATATCTACATACATATAAATCACATTTTATCTATACGGAACAAAAATATTGGTTCAGTCAATACAGCTAAATCTAGAAATAATAACTTTAATTTTAACTTTAATTTTTAAATCGGACTTTCTGACAACGTCGTGCTCTAACCGAAAATTTGGATGTGGAATTAGTGGGTTAGATGATTTTTGATGATTGAAAATCTGTGATATATTTGTACAATATTTTCGCTTAATCGCGTACCTGCCCAATATTTTGCTAACGCAACCGTTCGACACCTGAAGAATCCGAGATATATCGCATGGTCGCGCTCCTGAATGGGCGAGCTCAACGATTTTCTGTCGTGTCGAGTCCGGTAGGGGGCGTCCGTTGACATACACACCCCCCAATTGATTAATACCGCTATGACCAGCGGTCGAACAACCAAACAGCGCACTCTGACCAACCGATGAATGGGCGTGGCCATGCATTATATGCTCCGTGGTCAGCATCATTTTTAAGCCGAAAGTAAGTATCCGTGAATTGTAAGTTTTGTTTATTTGTTTTTTGTGGCGTTCGATTTGAACTTAATTTGATTTATGGGGCTTATTCAATTTTTAATGTACATATGTATGTACCTATGTGAATACTCGTACATAAGTAATTTGTAGTTATTTTAAATCACTTTTATTAACTCTTAATTGCTCACTCTATCTGTTTCACTTTCGATGCATTTAAATTTGTACATTTCTCACAGTTTACAAACCACAAACATTAATTTTCTTTAGCATTCATCGCATTCAAATTTCTTTAGTTACTTTTAAAATTGGTTTTAATTTTTAATGTTTGATTAAATATTTATTTTCATGTAATATTTAAACAGCGGCGGGTTGGATTTGATAATTTTCATTGATTATTTTTTGTACTATATATTTATTCGGGTTAGTTGCTTTTAGTGGCTCAATTTTGATTCCACAGGGATTACGAAACATGGGTGAACGTAAATGAAGAAACCGGTATTCATATTCAAATGATATTTGTAATTAATGTATATAGTTATATTGATGTAAAAGAATTCCGATATCGTCGATGTCAACAAGTTCAGATGCAACGTTGACATGTAGTGCTTGGCCAGCGGCGGCGACGGCCGTCGACAGCGGCCCTCGAACTCGACTCGAGTTTTGGCTGCTGAAATAAAAGTGCTCGCTCGGTGCACGTTCGTTTACGTTGGGCTCTGAACTAGTTGGTCTCTTGTCGAAAGGTTTAAAACTTTAGGGTTTGCGCGTTAGTATGTATCCAAAACTTCCTATATCTTCTTTTTCTCTCCGTGTTCTTCTTTTTCTTCTGCTTCTTTTTTTTTTTGCATTCAAAATGCACACAAATTAATACAACACAACTAACTTGGTCTGGTCTGGTCTGATCTGGCAGCCAAGCGAAACGAAAATGAGCTCTCAAGCGAAAAAACATGGCTAACAAACGTAAATGAACGAGAGTTGGCAACGCAGCGCCGCACAAGCAAATCGCCGCGCCTCACTTCGACCAATAACGTGTTGAACTGAGTGAGCAAGAGAGAGGAATACGCTAAGGGAGTCTGGTCTGTGTGACTTTAAAATTCTGTTCGTGCAAAATTGTCAGCCATTTTCCGGCGCTTGCTCTGTGGGTGCGACAGAGACAACTATTGTATGCTATATATGTGAACAGAAAAAAATGAAAACAGAAAACATAAGAAACAAACAAAATGTTGAAAAGAAAAGCGAAAAAGAGATGTAAATATTACAGCAAGAAACGCAACACGCAGAATCAACTCAGCCATTATTAATAAAAACAAGAACAACTATTACCAACCAACTACACAACACGCATACACACATATATATATATATATATATATATATATATATGTGTGTATTTAGGTATTCACTTGTTTATAAGCATATACCGCATCCCTTCCCACACACACACACACAGGCATACACACACTCGCAACACATACACACCGACCAAACAAACTAAATGACGATACGGTAGCACCAACAATGACACCACCGTTCTTTTATGCAAATTATTTAGCCTCACGCAATCATTTTGAAGAACACCGACCCGACGAAGCTTGTTCTACGCCGATAATACACCGAAAAAAAAGATGAAATGCCTATTTAAAATATTTTCGAAAGCCAAATTCTGTACTTAAATCAATATTTTGTAATGAGCTTCGAAATAAAGTCAAGTCAGTGTAATGGAATCGTATAAGCCATTGAAAATATTTCAAGGGAAACCACGGTTCCAGATTTAATATAAAAATTTTGATAATTCAATAAATATAAATATATCGGGTGTATGCATTAATTTCAATGCAGAGTGTTGCTATTACTTTCCTCATTTAACTGGAGCATTAGAATTCCGCATCGAAAGAAGAGCTCGTCTTTTGATGTTATCCAAGAATCGATCCATTTTTTTTTGTGATTTCAATAAAGTTAAGCCAGGGTAAAAATTTGTTTATAAGTCATTAAAAGGAAATGAGTCTATTCTGCTTCTTATGTGTGCCTCATTCTGTAAAATCTAAATAAGTCGTGTGACGAGGTATGATTTTGTCTGAATCTTTTTATATTTAAGAAACAAGATAAAATGTATCTTGCTTTAATACAATTTAAATGTATCTATAGTAGGTGGTTGGTTTCTGTGGTGGGTGTGGCGCTATGATCCGAAGATTTTTAATATTTTTTTTATTTCAAGTTTAAACTTGTTAAAAAAAAGTGTTTTACATTGAAATGCCAAAAAAGGTGGGCAGTAGCACGTCTCGTCCGGTATTAGTAATCGGAACGTTCTCTTTTTCTTTCTATCAAGATTCAAGAAAAAAAAGATCGTAAAGTTTCAAAGCAGGTTTGTACGGGTGGGCGTGGCACGATAATTTTTATATATGACCAACGTAAGGCTACAGAAAGACTCAGTCAGCCAAAGATGTGATAGTGCTGCTGTGTGGTTTTCCTAATCGAATCGGTCTGGTCCGATTACCGATTCAATTCTCATACAAAATGAGAATCAAAAGAATCAACTATTTTGTTGATTATTTTGATTTTTAGCAAACGGATTTTTAGCAATTATCTGAAAGTTTGTAACGCATTAAGGGAGGTATCGTACACCCTATAAAGAATATATATTCGCATTGCGCATTTTTTTGGGAACAATTATTATGCTATCCGGTTGAAAATTGGCACATACACTTCTTTTTATTGCAGTTTAATGGAGTATCAAGATGGGGTAGCTCCTATTTTGTGTTTTTTGTGAAAAAATCCTTTATTTAAATCAATATTAGTTTGAAATTCGATATGGTGGATTTTAGTGGACAACCGCTTCATATACAAATACAAATGGGCGTTTCCCTCCTACTTATTGAGATAGTCCCATACAAACCCACAGCTAACTTTTATGCATTTGTGTGAAAAATGTCACAGCTTGAAATTCGATGGTGAAATGGTATTATCAGTTTGTGTGAAAGTTTGTAACGCATTAAAGGAGGCATCGTAGACCCCATAAAATATATATATTCATGATCTGGATGTTGTTGCGTATTTTTTGGGGACCAATTTTTATGTTATGCAGTTGTAAATTGGCACCTAGACTCTTCTATGCCTGTTATGAATATTGGATTATCTTCTTGAATTTTTTTCAGTGGTTGTGTGTACAAACAAGCCTAGAGAAATATTCAACATATTTGGTTCTATGACGGTATACAAAACGAAATATAAAAACTTTGTGCGTGTGTGTACATTCGTATACTAATTTGAAAGCCAAGACATTAAAAATAATTATAAGTATATATTCAAACATATTGTACATATGTAAGTACTATATGTAAATACGTACATACATACTCGTACATACCTTCATACATATACATAGTTACATGAGAATGTAATACTGCTTTCTTCGGATGGTTTGAATTGGGTAGTATTGTATTTAGAACTACATTAATTATTATTCGTATAATAAGTACAAACAAAACAAGTAATTATCTATGGTTAGGAAAAAAATAAGTTAGGATCATCTTCATATTGTAGTTTGATGAAAACTATTTTATCGAAAAAGTAGTATTTGTCATAAATATTAAATAGCTAAACAATTCTAAAGTTTCCTATGTAATTTCCATTTAAAAATTTTGTCGAATTATTATAGAAGCTATGTCTTATAGTGGGCATGGTAAATGGGCGGTATACGCCCACTAGTAGATTTGTATAAAGCGACCATCTATAAGATGCCACAATATCGAATTTCAGGTTGATATTGACGTTTTTCATACAAATGCATAAAAGTGAGCTGTGGGTTTATATGGGACTACCTCAAAAAGTGGGAGGATAAGAACATTTGGAAACATTCTGGCAAATAATAATAGCATTGCACATATTGTGTGAACAACGTGTGACCTGAACATAGTGCCAGTTAGATAGTTATTGAGCTTGGAAATAGAGATCCCGACTCCGCCCTTTATGACGTTTTATAAATTTGTCCCGTGGGTCCTTGGTCGACCATGAATAAGGTGTATACAAAGGATAAATAACCGTATTGAGGGCGTTGCGGGCGTGACATCAAAAATTGTTTAAAAGTTGATCTACTTACAGATCAAGTGTATTTCATAATCAAAATATATCTTATATTCTCCGAGATCTCTTCAAACCTACGCAGAACGGACAAATCTATATCGACATTAGGAGTCTGTGATGCTGATCAAGAATATTTATACTTTATAGGGACTGTCACGCCTCTTTATGTTACATACATTTGCACAGATTTAGTGTACCCTTGGCATTTGTAAGCAGACTACATTGAAGTTGTTAAACTGTCAAAATCTAAGTATGTAACATATCGAAGGAACCAGTGGAGACGAGTCGAGTTGGTAATGTCCGTTCATCCGTCTGAGAAAAGTTCTCTGCGCCGGACTATTACAAGTTTAATAGTTTTATAGTATGCCATGAGTTGCCTTCCAAAATTCTTTTGCCTACTTTTTGAAATATTGTAGAAAATTGTAGATAGTAAAAATTGGAGGAGAATCAAGGCATACCACGAAGAAATTATTCCGTGTGCAGTGTATAATATAGTCGTGAAACTAAACTATATCTCTTATTTGTATTGCTGTCGCTTTTTATTTTTTTACTTTTTTGTATTTACATAAACAAAAAAACCCGTTAAAAAATATTGTACATAAATTTAAGTCCTTTTTACTTAGAAATATACACTTAAATTCAATGTATAAACTCACATTTCTCGTTCACGGTTTTCGGTACCTTGCTCAATATCTCAAAAATATTTGAATGAAAGGCGTGGTTTATTAAGTTTATACAAACATGTACAACAGCCAAAAGAAGACGTGGCACTCCCCAATAAGTATATAGAAATATACTGTTAATCAGCATCAAATGTCGATGCGATACAGCCATGTCCGACTTTCTGTAAGTAAGAACGTCATTTTTAAGCTAGAAATACCAAACTTGGTGTTGATGGATCACATAAATTTTGATCGAACCACTTTAAATATACTTAGATGAGGTACAAGGTATATCGTAGACAAACACAATCGTCTGCAGCATTCTTTCTTGTTTTCATTATATAGGATAAATGACTCAAAGAAATTAGTTTTTGTTATATTTAAAGAGAATTAAAGTTTCGATTTCATCGCACTTAAAGTCGCCTCTTTTCGCTATCAATTTCAGTCAATTTCAAATTAATAAAGTCTAAGCTTACAGAACACAATTAGAAACAAAAGATCGATGATTATCACATAATGTGGTCATTCATTTTCACAGGGCACTAAAGCACATTTGTAGTTCATGTTCATTTCCAACGATTCCAAATGCGCAATACTGTTTCTTAATATGTCATTTGGGAATCGCTATTTATTCTGTCATCAGTTTACACCCTCGAAACAAATTATTGGTATGGTGCGAACCCTTTTTTTTTTTTTTTGAAGTGCCAAAGACTATGTTGCTCGATAAAAATGTAATTGCCAGCAGTTTGAGAATTTAGCAGAGACTAACGACCAACGGCGGGCGGTAGTCGCTCATGCAGACTCACGCTGCGTCACATGCAGCGACCTCCCGTGCGTATGGTTGGTATCCTGTGGTTGAATTCGTAATCACATTTCATTTTGATTTGTTAAAAATTTGATAATTTCTTATTCAATAAATAATGTTATAAAACTTTGCTGATATATTCACAAACATATTCCTCTCTGTGTGTGTTAGATGAAGACTAAATAAACGAAAATGAGTGGTCGAATGGTCTTAATAATGAAATTATACATAAGGCAATAATATGAAATTTAAGGACAAAATCTTAATGACTTCTCGGAGAGATTTAGGCATACAGGTTTGTCTCTATGTCTATACATAAGATCGAAATCTTGGTATAGAGACTTTTCGTAATGTTTAGCAGATTATTCGTTAGGATGAGTGGCGTACTCATTAGAAAGTATTACCCTCCTAACTTTCCTTCTCTTCTCTTAAAATATAAACTTTTATGACTCCAACCGCTCTTCTGCCTTTTTGCATATATTCTACTAGAAATTATCCCGAAATAATTTGGATTGAACTCAAGTCGTGTAAGCTGGCCAGTCCTTGGCTTCAACAGAGCACGTTTCCAAAAATATTCTGATTTGCCGTTATGTCTAGTTATATGATTGCATGTTCATTTGTGAAATGGTACGGATTTTTCCTATTTTTCTTAAAAAATGGGAGCTGTCCCAAAAAGTACGGTTATGTTTAAATTTTTGACCTTGTCGAGTAGATACGTACCAGATATATGAAACACTCGCAACAACTTCAAGAAAAAGATAACTGAGTTTCTTTTCTAAAAAATGCGTGTCTTCTCCTCAAAGTTGCATTTCAAGGTAAATTAATGTTACCTATTCAAGACCTTGCCTTGGATGGGCGCTTTACGCATAAGTTCCCGGTCACTTTTCGGAATAGCCGCCGTACAAAACCACCCACTTTTATTAAATTATCACTTAAATTTGGTATGGTGGCTTCTCAAAGACGGATGCTTCACATATACATCAATCGGTAAGTCCCGCCCACCATACAAAAAGCACTACCTACTTTTAGGTTTTACAAATAATGTTATTTATTCCTTGGTTGGAATATATTTCGTGTGAAGGGTATTAAAGCTTCGGTTTCAATGTAGTTAACATTTTTTTCTTGTTTTAGTTTTGTTGATCCAAGTAATCCACTTGTTGCAATGGTTCTGTCAATTATATCTCATGTTCATGCCTGAACAAAGGCTCTAATGCTGACAGTCTATTTATAGGTGTGTGTAAAGAGTATTAAAGTTTCGGTTTTGCTGTAGTGAACGTTCTTCTCCTTTTATATATTCGTCTGTGGAACTGTTCACGTGTAATCAATTAAGATCAATTACTTGCTGGCAGTTCACGAAAAGTGCTGCTTATTGCGATTGCTGTATTTTATTGTTCACAAAAGCCAACTCAACCCACATCGGTACCATTCACAATACATGAATATGTACACGTGCCACAATAACTTTGAAAATCGAAATCGAATCGATTTGAGTGTGCCTAACGTACTTTAGCCACGACAAGTTCTCGGAGCGGAGTGGAAAAATGCTTAACAACTCCAAATACTCGCAGCAAGGTGTAAAATGCATTATATACGTGGATTGCAAACGCGTGTTATACACCGCTTGCTTATGTCATAAATTACCTTTTTCTACTACTAAATGGAGGTAGTTGAGGCAACGCCGCTTTATGTTATGTCTAAGTATTTTATATTGAACGTGCAACTGTGAAACGTTAGACATGTAAAACTATTTTTGATAGGTTCTCATTTGAATTGATCAGTAAAAAAATCTGTTTGTAGACTCATTCTACGATGTAGAAGGCCAGGTGGTTTTAGTTAGGGTAACCCTTTTAACTCGTAACTGCCTCGACCACCATGTAAGCTCGTTAAATTAGGAGCCTCGTAAAATCACTTTCTTAGTGTGCGAGTAACTCGTAAATTGACGCGTAAATAACATCGTGAAATTCACAGTTGCTTTTCAGCAAAAGAAACAAGAACGCTGCAGTCGAATGTGCTCGACTTTGAGATATACTATACCTTTACTAAGGCTCTTTAACAAAATTACTGCAACCAACTGCTACCGTAATATTGATATATTTTTTTTCAAAAGTATCCAATCCAAAAATCCAAACTATCATCAATCATACGTTGTTTAGGTCGCTGATTACGACTTTGATGTCAATACTTCCAAAACCCAAATGGTGGATTCAAAATTCAGTCGTAATGAGCCACTCCAAAAACGCCAAAATACCGAGTTTCAAAAGATTGAATACCTTTTTATATTTTTTTTTATACCATTTTGGGTCTGTCATTTTGTTTTTGAATAATTTTACATCATATTCGTAGTCAGCGGTCTCAAATACCCCTGTGTACTTAATTTAGTTTCGATTCAATAACAAAAAACTGTTCACCATTTTGTTTTCGGATATTTTGACATCAGATTTGTAGTCAGTGACCTCAAAAACGTATAACCCATGACATTCGGATTTTTGGCAGGTTTTTTTGGATTTGTGACTACTGTGCAACTGCAGCATTGTTACTTGCTTTTGGTAGAGGCCTATTTTTACTATGAAATTTCATGCGTTAGATTATCAGATATTTTTAGATTTCATTTCTGTCACTTTCAGTTATACTTCGTTTAGTTTTGAATTAATACTCAAAAATAACTCGCGCTGGGCGATTTTCTTCAATGCCAGAGACCATAATAAAGTTACTATTTTTTTCAACAGTAACGCGATAAAAAAAGAAGCGACTCAGTTTTTCTTTTCTGCCGCTTTTCAACAAATTTTCAAATATTTTTGGTAAGCAGTCTTCGGTATACCATTTTGCAGATACTGACTGACTAATATTTAGGGAAATAGCAGAAAAACTCACTTTTATTGCTGACTTTTATTGTCTTGCTTTAATTGGTAGATTTTCTGTACCACACCATGTATTGCTGTTTGATTTCCAAGGATGGTGGCTTCGTCGTCCTTATAAAACCAAGTTTCATCACCTGTTACGATTTAAACTTTATCTTTAATTTCTTGAATCAATCGTGAATCTTCGCCTTTGGCCTCTTTCGACCTTGCATCAGTAATTAACTTCTCGTCTCCATGCCGATCTATTTTCTTGAAGTAAAAAAATTGTATGTCGTAAAACAATTGTAATGCTTCTAATATGTTTTAATTTTTTGCGAACAATTGAAATATCAGCAACTCAGCGAACTTTTGTTAGTCCTCCCGTAGATAATGTCGACTATAAATGCAACAGACTTGAAGCGTAAACTCACTAGGCCATTGTTTTGAACAAGTTTTCCTTTACCACCCCTTTTACTTAAGCAGAAAATGCATTCTTGCCCACACAAAGATATAACTTTCAAATTTAAAGCACCAGTTAATATATTTTTTATCTAAAACATTAATCCTTCTATAAGTAATCGAAAAGTTAGAGTTTGGTCAATAAAAAAATAATCAATAAATTTTTAACAAATGTTCAAAAACAAAGCTATTTTTTTTTCAATTTAACGTAATTGTAACTTATTATATCCATCTATTAAGTTATTCAATATAAAGCGTCTACACTTGTAGATTATATCAATGATTGAGATTCGCCAAGCAGAGTATTCAGAGATGAACAATAATTTAATAAGCATGTCTACTAATGATTAAGCAAACATTACCAATTCAATTCTGCACGCTTCTTTCTTAATTTCCCGTGCGCACGTTCCAAGCTTGTCCGGACATTTCAAAACGGCTGCGCAGTTTTTAAAATAATATTTCCGTATCCGGTATGTAATACGCAACGCGTGCTGGGAATCTGTCTGAACGTCCGCCTTATCCGACTGTTCTTAAACGATGTTGACAATGTCAAATTGCATAACAATTGATGAAGACTTTACTTTATTTGCAAATTGTGTGTCAAATTTTATATTTTAAAGTTAGATTCACCTAACATTGATATATCAACAAAATATACCTGTAAATGATTTCAATTCGAGTATTGCCTTAGCGATATGTATTTTTTTAAAGTACGAGCGAAAAAGTATAAAATTTTCTTGACAAGGTAAAAAGCATGTGACGTAAGCCTTAGTAGCTACAACTGACAATATTTTGCATGTAAATTTATTGAGTGGTCGTCAAGTAGCGAAAACTATGGACTACTCAAAAAATAAGAAGGTTTTACTTACATATAAAATTGTTTTCCACATTAAAAATTTAAAACGGGTGGCGGGGCCTATCAGTGAAGTAGATATGCATTTTATATAAATGCTAAGCATAGGTTCATAAAAAGATCTAGCTTGCATTTCAAGTTAACAATGATTGTAATAAAAAAGTTTTTAGTAGTTTTTAACGTGATAACGTCTATTAAATCGATGAACGCGGCCAAATACGAAAGAGCCATGCCCCTCACGTTCCGCCTGAAGGCGGCTTGTGTGTGAAACCTATAGTTATGTGTGTTTGTGTGTTTGCGTATTAGCGTTATCTAGTGGGGTGCGGATATACGTCATATACGATCTTTTTATTGTTGTACTTGTGACTGCTGTTGCTGTAGCTGTTGTTGTTATTTGTTATTGCTTTACCACTCTTTTCTTGTAGATTTTTGTTCTTGTTGTTGTTACATTTTATATGCGTAAATATATTAAATTGCTTATGACTGTGGATGGATGGTCCACGCAAATGACGAAAGCCCACCTCAGTGCGGCTGCTGCACGAGCACTATATTATATGCGCAATATCAAAGTTTTTACTGGTAAGTCCGATCGAAACGTGTTACATACCATTAAAAAGGTCTTCAAACATACTTTCAGAAAATGTTAAAACATATAATATTGGATCACCCCAGTCCGAAATATAGGTTGAAAAATACCCACTCATAGCGGTATTGGGGCTTGTGGGGTGCAATCTCCTCAAGCTTATTTTTTATTTATTCTTGGCGCCGAGAAGAGTCCAACGAGACCAAGATCACAAAAATCAGTCCACCCACTCAAAAGTTATGAATTTTGAAAATTTTTGACGAGTTAATGAAATAGTTTGTGTGTTTGTTTGTTTGTTTGTTTGTTTGTTTGTTTGTTTGTTTGAATCCTTTAAAAACCCAAAATTTTTTTGATACAGGATATTATTAATATTTTTCAACGTGTAATAGCTCGTTGGAGAGGTATTTTGAATACAAATGAATGCTAGCATTGTGCTGAACAATACCTACTTAAAAAAATATAGGTCAAAATATATTTTGAAAAGTACATTTTGCGATTTTGCCGAAAAATGCAACTAAATTTTATATTATACTTTTCTGTGAAAATTCCGTGAGCCGAGATATAACATCACAAATATCAGAGTGTGCAAAATTAGTTATTTTTCCTAATGCGTCATATTAATGGCTATTACTGTTAAGCTGCTGTTACTGTTACGCACCGTTAACATAAACCTCTTATACTCTAATAGTAAACTTTGTTTTTGGATTGTTTTCGTATGTATTCATATATATATAGATATGCATTCAAGAAATAACATATATGTATATGTATGTATAAGTACAAATCGACAATAAAAAAAATTGGTTATTTAATCTCGCACATTTATTGCCATAAATTGTTATGTATTTATTATACAAAAACAAAATGTCTATTTTTATACCCGGTAGCATAAGGTAAAAGGAAATATTAATTATGTGGAAATCTATTTAACAGGCACAATGAGAAGTGGTAGATCCCATTATGTATATTTGTACATATATTCTTCATCAGCATGCGAAGACAAATTTATATAGTCCGGTCCGTCTGTCCGTCCAGTCTCCTACAGTCTACTTGAAAAAAAATATCTCGTATAAGAAATAGAGACTTCAAGTATGAATATTTAGACTCTCCTTTACAATCTACAGATAAAGTGTATTTAAAGAACAGTAGCCGCTATACAAATATTGCCCCACTTTTAAGTTTTGAAATAAAAATGTAATTTTTCTTTTTTTAAATGAATTTATTGTAATATTTTTTTTCAGTTCAATTGAAATGTCCACCATATGCTCAGAAGGGACAACTTAAAAATATAGCCCCTCACAAATCTATGGTTCATATAAGAAGCCTTAAGCAAGGTTTAGGTTTCATATAAAGTTATATCCAAGCGTTTTATTTATCTTCTCTATTAAAATGACTGATATCAAATAAAAAAACCACTTGACGAGTTAAAAATCAAGTGACGAAAGCATACTTGGAACACACAAAACTACTGATATAAATTTTGTGACGATATATTTATATTTTTCATTTGTATGGTTGGAATCGATTCTAATATGTAATTGCGCGTTCGTCATGTTGCTAAACTTTTTAAACTATAAAATACAGCTCTTTTACTAGGATATCAATTTATTTCTCTACTCAAGAATATTCTTGAAAATTCACCACTACTTCGCA
>JAWNNQ010002116.1:0-57476 GCA_035044765.1 Leucophenga montana
TAAATTACACATATAGAACAGTATCAAAATTATATTTTACTTATTTAGCGCATGTTGCTTTTATAAAAATGTGAATTTGAGCCAAATCGGACCATAAATATAAATTTTTAAAATATCTAGACCCCAGCGCCACCTAACGGGTACAAAAAAAAGTTATGCAAACCGGAAGTCCAGATGAACATATGGTGTGAATATGAGATGAATAGCTTCAGTGGTTTACGACTCATTCGAGAAGCAATATACGCACGAACGATTTTATATATTAAGATTATATTAATACCTATGAAACTAATTTCTATTCAAATTTTACTTTAATATAACTTTATGTGTAACAATGATTATATGAATAAAAAAAAGCCGCATATAAATGACATTTTCTGGAAAGGATTCGCCTGAAATGGTAGAAAAAACCATTCGAGAGTGTGTGGTATAGTCGGAATCATTGGGCTCGCGCAATAGGATTTGGACAGGATATGGCGGGAACATGGAATTTTAGGTAGTCACTTGATTTGTTTATATTCCAAGTGGCATATCTTTACTACAATTGTTTAGGAGTAACTCCAAACTACAGGAAACAGCAATCAGTTTCTGGAATAACTTCTATTTGGTGCCATTTTCTGGAGAGGATTTGCTTAAAATGGTACAAGAAACCATTCGAGAGTGTCGGAATCATTGGACTCCCGCAACAGGATGTGGGCTCCTTACAACAATCTTGGGAATTGAGGAGGGAACATGGTATTTTAGATGGTTACCTGAATTTTATATATTCTAAGTGGCACATCTTCACTACAATTCTTTGGAACAAATTCCAAACTACAGGGAACCGCCATCGGTTTCTGGAATATCTTCTTTTGGATGCCATTTTCTGATGAGGATTAGCTTAAAATTGTACAAAAAACCATTGGAGAGTGTGGGAGACAGTCGGAATCGTTGGACTCCCGCCAAAGGATACGGACTCCATACAAAAATCTTTGGAATTGAGGAGGGAACATGGTATTTTAGGTAGTCATCTGATTTGTATATATTTTAGTGCCAACTACTACTGATTGCAGCTCCCATTCCAAAAACCCATTGGAACATGTATATCCCACATTATGCTTCCTACGATTGACCAAGTGACATATCTTCACTACAACTCTTTGGAACTAATTCTATACTTCAGGAAACCGCTATCAGTTTCTGGAAAATCTTTTTTGTGCCATTTTCTGGCCTTACAATGGCATAACAAAAAAATGGTCTGGATTTATTTCAGTGCCAACTATTCATTTCCGATTCCAAAAATTTACTGGACCATCTATTTTTCACATAGTTCTCTCTTCATAGTTCTCTCAAATACCATATCTTCACTACAACTTGTAAGGATTAAGGGAATACTACGTGAAACCGCAGTAGTATGCTGAAAGAGTTATGTTTGCATGTTATTTTCTTGAGAAAAAAATAGAAAGACACATTTCATTTTCCACTCCAGTGAAATAAACCAGATGCTAGCAGAGATAAAAGCCAAAGAAGCATAAAGATTGACTTCAAAACAAGTGCATAAATAGCTTTATAAAATACTAGCTGATACCCGGCGCGTTTCTGCCGTTCCACCTGCCTCTCCTTCCCACTGCCACTACTCCCCTGCCAATCCTTCCCCCTGTCCCACCTTCCCCATGTCCCTTAGCCAACCACTCATTCCCCAACTCCTTCCCCCTGCAACTCCTTCCAATTTGGCTATATTACCGGGTTTAATATGATTGAATAAATTATACAATTCTCTGTATACTATATTAGATGTTATTATTATTTGGCACCAAAACATAGTGTCGTTCAGGAGTTCCAATCCGAGATAAGCCAACATATAACTGCCCATGGGAAAAACACTGCTTTCTCAGGTCAATGCCCACCAGAGAGAATGTTTGACCCTGGGACTTATTAATAGTGAGGGCAAAAGAAATCTTGACAGGATACTGCAGCCTTTTAAATGGTATGGGTAAATCCGTCGGAATCATGGGTATGTGCGGAGCATAAGCCAGTTGTCCCACTGCTTGCCCTGTGAGAATGGCCGCCACGATTATATTCTCCCGCAACTCTTTTATAAGCAGCCTTTCGGTGCTAGCACGTCTTGCTGAGGTAATTGCTCTTTGGTTGTTGCTAGACTCCCTATCACGTAATTCTGACATATTCTGTCTATGGTTAGTTAGTCGCTGAGACCTTTCGGAGCTAGACTCTCTAGCACCCGCTTGCGATCTGTATTCATGTAGGAAGAAGTTTTTAAGTATAAGAACATTTTATAGAAAAAAATAAAACCGAAAGTAGTTCGGAAAAGAAATAATATAAATAAATAAATGAAGCAAATAAATAGAACTTTTTATGGAAGAAATAAGACAGAAAGTAGTTCTAAAAAGAACTTTTTAAGGAAACAATAAAATAGAACGAAGTTCTGAAAAGAATTTATTATGAAAACTATAAAGAAAAAAAGTAGTTCTGATAAGAACTTTTTAATAAAACAATGTCGAAAGTGTGCGAATTACGTTTCGAAAATTTAAATTGCGACGCCATCGCACGACGTCGCGTTGGCCGCGCGCGAACATTAATAAAATTGTCTCACGTATTTGATATTTAAAATTATCTCTTACTTTCGTTCTTTCTCTTTAATCACGCACACATGACCATATGAGACAAACACATGAACTCTATACAATCTGTTGCTTTCAGCTTTACATCGTGTTTTAATTATCGCCATCTCGCTCATACTAATTTCTGCCTACTTTTTATATTTTATATTTTAATTTCTTTCTTTCTCTCTTTCTACTATATGAGACAAATACATGAACGATCTACAATCTGTGGCTTTCAGCTTTACATCATGTTTTAATTATCGCCATATCGTTCATACTAACTATTTTACATTTCATTTATATTTACATTTATTCATTACATTTATATGTATATCGTCATATATTATAGCCTATGCTAACGTGACTTTCTATTGGTAAAAAAATTTTCAAAATCGGTTCAGTAGTTCCAGAGATTACCCCCTACAACGCCACAAACTAACTTTACCTCTTTATAATATTAGTATAGATGAAGTATTCGCCAGTAAACACTACGTGTATGATACCATATATCAGTTGAGCGATAGTCAACTGCCTGTGACTGTGATAGATTGATATCAGTAAATACCCAATTTACTGATTTCTATCTATGAACGTATTAAAGTGCCTTTCCAGCTAGATTCCTAAAAGTTCCTGCCGCCTAATCGTCTATATAAAACCATAAATAATACGCTACTCGTTGTTAAATTTTCTTTTTTTATAATATCTATGGAAACTTGGCCTGATGTTTATTCGTCTCCTAGAATCTTATTTCGTCGTTGTGCGTCGGTTTTAAACCGTCGTCACACCACACTGATATTGTCCTATCAGTGCATCCGTGTATGTCTCCAGCTGTTTCCACAGCATGTGGGACAGAATTTGATATCCAATTTAAAGTAGACTTATTCCACGGTAGTTCGTGTAGATAACTGGGTCTCATTTCTTAAAGATAGGACAACGAACACTGAGATTCCAATCGTTGGGCATGTATTCATCGGTCCATTCTTGCATAAGAGTTGCTCTATACGCCTTACCAACTCTTCGCCACCGGTCTTGAATAAATCAGCTGGCAGCTCATCGGAGTCTGACGCTTTGTTATTTTTCAGCTTTTTAATTAATGAGTAGACCTCTTTATAATCCGGTGGCTCTACAGTAAACCCATCATCAGTTGGTGGTTCTAGAAATGTTTCTCTATGGGCGGTATGGTTCTCTTCATCGCCAGAAGGAGGTTAGAGAAGTGACTTCTCCAGTCAGTGTTTCCTGTGCAGTATCCATACTCGAGCGCTTGATCTTTTGATAAAACTTTCGAAAAAAAAGCTTTTTGCGACTTCCGTCGGAGCTAGTAAACAAGTCAGTCTAATGTTGAAGTACTTATACGTATTTCGGCCAGGCGCTTGTCTACAGGTATAAAACTGGAGAGTAGACTACGTAGTTTCACTAACCACGAAACGGCACCCAAATTCGCATGGCAGCTATAATAGACTAGTTAGTAAATGTCGCGTTGCTGCCCTTCTACCTACCCCACTTCGCCCTTCTTCATGACCCCTCGGGTAATTAAATTGTTCATAGAAAAATACAAAAATTGCGATTAAAAAATAGGGGGTGGGGTAGGAGGTTGAAAAATACTTTACGACCTATTCTCATATGTATATATAATTATAATTTTTCATTTTATATATAAAAAATTATAAACAATGCCTATTTTTGAATTACATTAAAACCCAAATTCTATAAACAAAAATTTAATTAATTAAAATTTAAACTTTCAAAAAGCCAACGGTTCTGTAGCTATCAGCTTTTTGTCGTCTACTCAGAGCAGCTGCGCTACAATTTCTTTACCGTTCTTTAGAACTTTATGACGTACGAATGTAAGTGGATGTGGTTAAGTGTTTGCGCAGTGTTTGTTTTAAATTAATTAAATAAATGCGTCTTCATAAAATATAGCCTGTGTGTTATTCTGATAAATGAGCTATATTATTGTAAAGTTTCATTAAAATCTATTCAGTAGTTTTTGCCTGAAGGAGTAACAAACACCCGCACATCCATACAAACTTTCGCGTTTATAATATTAGTAGGATGTCAAGGAATGCTTTTTAGCAGCCCTGTCCCATCCATCGCATTTCCTGTATTGTGGTGATATCTGCCATGAATTTGTGGAGGGCATAAACCAGCTGGATATCTGCACTAGCCATATGGAGGGACTGGACATTCCAGGTGCATATCCGTAAATCATGGTCCTTAAATCGTTAGTGGGGTCGTCATCAAAGGGGGATCGTATCCGTGGCTTCTTCTGTGTCTTCACTGGTTAAAGTTGTTGTTGCGCACCGACATCTAGTTAAGAGGAATGGTTGCCTTCTCACAATTTTCCCACCAGGGAAGTTCCGTGGCTGAGCCAGGGGATACGTATCCTAACCGACGTTTGTGAGCTGCTTGAGCCGTTTGCAAAACAATCGAATTTTGGCCTTTCCCAAGAGAATGGCCAAATAACTTCCCTCATAAATACTGAATAAATTTTATTATACAAGGTAAAAAATCGATAAAAAAAAGTAGGTAGCTTATTGAAAAAATGTTTATTACATATTAAAATACACACTTTGGGAATTTATTTCTTAAAAATGTAATTGTCCAAATGTAAACCGTTGCGTTCACGGCATTTATTTAATCGAGCACTAAAATGTCCTATGACGGCTCGGCAGGTATTTTCCGTGATGGCTGCCATTTTGTGACGGATATTTTCTTTTAATTGTGCCAGGGAAGTCGGTTTGTTGCCGTAAACTTTGGATTTGACGTAACACCACAGGAAAAAGTCCATAGGGGTTAAATCGGGACTTCGTGGAGGCCAATTTATGTCACCTCTTCTGGAGATCAATTTGCCAGGAAAAATTTCATGAACTCGTGGTGGAGACCTATTGGACGTGTTAAGTTGCTCCGTCCTGCTGGAACCATGTTCTTTGGTTATAACCAGGAACGTTTTGCAGTTCAGCCACGAAGAAGTCGTCTAACATCTCCACATAACACTCTGCATTCAATGTAACTGTGCGTCCCTTTCATCTTCAAAAAAGTAAGGGCCGATAATTCCTCGCGCCGACATCGCAGCCCATACGGTCACTTTAGGCGAATGTAAGCGTTTCTGATGTTTGTGTTTTGGATTGGTTTCACTCCAGTAGCGGCAATTTTGTATATAGCAACAGCACACTTCCGAATCGAAAGGTCCGAGTTGTCACGAACAGACTGAGTAACACTGTCTACGTTTTCGAACGTTCTCGAAGACCTTGGACGCCCGGATTTTGATTTTTCCAGCGTTGAACCGGTCTCTTCAAACTTCTCGACCCATTTTCCAATGAGTCGAGGGCTTGGCGCATCATTTAAATGACGAACATGTCGAATACTACAGAAATTTCTACGCTGAATTACCGTTTTTGTAAAACTCACGTACGCACAACGCCTGGTCCGCTCCCGAGAAACGCTCCATAGCGACTAAATTCCCAAAAGCTTGACATACCCCCCGCGCCCCTCGGAACAGTTGCGTTCACGCAATCATCAAATCAAATTTGAACTTTCTTTTGAGACACTCAGTATTAAAAACGAGCATGTATACTTGGAGTTGCTCTGGACAATATGTTAAAATTGCAAATCGATTTTGAAGACGACCGAAATTTTCCATAAAATTTTCACCCCCATTTCCGTCGAATGTGGTTTTTATAAGAAATTGGAGAAGTGCGCATTTAATTATTTATTGTGTAGACAAAAAATTTACCTCATTTATCATTTCACCCTCATTTCCCCCTTGAAGGTGCAATTTTGTAATATCGACATCATATATTGAATTATTTATTGTGTAAAGTATACAAATCGAATTTAAGACTATAGAATTACAACAAATTTGCAATATGTAGCTTCACTTCTTTTATTAAAAAAAAAAAGATAAAAATTCAAATTGAAATTAGATGAAAATCAATATAATAAATTTACTTTTCACTTCTTTATGTGAAGATAGCACTACGCCGTGTCTGAACAATAATAGCTATTATGAGTAGACCCAGTCTTATTTTTGTATTTTTGTCACATAATTATGTACATACAGTGGCTCACACCTTATTTCGTGCAGGCATAAAAAAAAAATTTCGAATGGCTGTAACTTGCAAACTATAAAAGATATCTACAAAATTTAAATTTAAATTTGTTTATCAAAGTATTTATTATTAAAATGTATATAATAAGTTGTATATCTATTATACATTTTTTGATTGTTACATATTTGAAACGTGTAACATATATATAATTGTCTGAACACCGCATAAAGCACAGGTGCCCAGCTCACATGCTCCCCATGGTGCAAAATAGCGCAATCCACTTAGTAGTTTTGAAAAGAAAGCGTGCATAAATCACATAAAGTTAACTTTTTGATGAATTTTTATTTTGATTACAAACACGCACATATTAATGTAAATGCTTGCAAAATGCAAAAGATCGCCTAGGATTCTATTGTAACAGTCGATACTAATTTAATTTATTGAATCATCAATTGTTAAAATAAATACTGTCGAATAGCGTATGGCACACAGTGTAAATCACGCAATATCCATTTCTCTTACGCGCTCATCAAACCAAATCACTAACGAAGTGAAACTTTCCCACTCACAGATTCTTATTAAATGCTAGTTGGCTACTTGCCTGTTACACTTCTTATTAAGTAGCTGCTGCAAAACGCAGCGCATATAAGGTACCGTGTTTCACCTATCTGTTCTCTTTTTTTCTTGCTTTCGGTACCTTTGTTTTCAATTGAGAGAAGAGAGAAAAACTACTATCTTTCCCGCTCTAACCATTGAAGGAACAGACAAATGAGTGAATCTGGTGCCTTTTATTATTCCACGATGACAGCGTGAATTACACAAACAATTTCATCGTTATTCGTAATCGTTCTTCGCATTCGAATAACGAAAGTCGGAAGAAAACCTTTTGTATGCTACGTGGTTTCTATTGTTGCCTATACAAAGCACAAAAAGTTTCATGTGTATTGGTAAGCATAACCAACGAAAAAAAGATTTGCAAACACTTAATCCTAAAAATAGAAGGATGTATTTAAAAAATACAAAATGTGAGTATACCATTCTCTTTCTTAACACAAATATGTTGTTTAAAAAAAAAATATTAAAACCGGTTCAGTATATATTGCTTCAAAATGTTTCATACAAATCCATAAAAGCAATTTTATATAAAGAGTAATGATAAGGTGGTATATTACGTCTAGCTGCTATCTTCTTTTGTTCCTTTCGGTTTCTTTGTTTCTATTATCGCACGTATGATGTGCGATAAGCATAAACAGAGCAAGATAGAGAGAGAATGAAAAAAACCTATGTGCCGTTTGACATTTTAAACACATGTATGGATGTGTATCAGAGTGTCATTATGTGATTCGTTTTGTTTTGTTCACACTAAAATGTTCTGCTCTGCCATGTCATGAGCATAGTTGAGGCACTTACCGATATGCCATTGGTTTAGTCTTGCTCCTTGCTTGCTCGTTGACATGTCGCTGAAGCGTCATGCAGCATAATAAAATTGGGCCAACGACAGAGAGTACGAAAAGTCAAAGGCGAGCGCAAAACATTATGAATAAACATTTAAGTAATCGCTAACACTATTCATAAATTAAATTAAAGTGCAAAAGAAAGGGCTGACTCTTGCTTGTTCCTTCAATGGTGTGAGCGTTAGACCGCAACAGAAAGAGAGAGAAATTTTTTCTCTATTCTGTCAACTGAAAACGAAGAAACCGAAAGAAACAAAAAATAGGCAGCTGAAAAAAAAAAACAAAATGCGAAGAGCCTGTTATTATTCCTCATTAGGTAAGCTGTTAGTCCAGTCATTTGGTAGTTTTACCTGGAAAGTTTTCCGGGAGTTTTGCAAATTGGTGATTTTATATATTTCGACATGCTCTTTCCGAATTTCAACTTTGCCACCTAGTATTTTTGCCGCTCTCGCCGACATTTTGGAAAAAAATTTCATATAATTTATGTAGTAACCTTTTTTTTGTAAAATGTGATTGACGAAATTGTGAAACAAATCGAAAATGCGCTCCGTGACGATCGCAGATTGACTGTGGAAGAACTTTCTGCGATGTTTCCGCAAAACTCCAGATCTCTACTACACGAAAAAATCACAGAAACCCTCGGATATCGGAAACTGTCCGCGAGGTGGGTCCCAAAGGGTTGGCTGGTAACTACTTCGAGGAAGGGATCAAAAAATTGATACCCCGCTTCACCACCTGCATAGAGAAGAATGGTGACTATGTCGAAAAATAGATTACATTATGTACTAAAGTATCACGTAATTTTTTTGTTTAAATAAAAAGTTTTAAAACCTACAAAAATTCAGTACACATACTTTCTGTATATGCCTCGTACGACCGGCTTACTACGGTCTTTTGAGTCCTACGCAGGTATAAAGGAGGGACGGAAATCGATAGTGGTTCACGAGGTATGTCGGAAACGATATAATAATGAGAAATTAATCGCTGCATCTTTGCGTAGATTGAGCGATGTCGCCACAACTGCAAATCATGTACCCAACATTCTCATTCAGAAATCATTGTTTTTTGTGCGCTGCTGAGATAACAGAGGAGTTTATAGCGAAACAAAAACAGGCGCGCTTGTGCGATCGTAATGTTGTGTACAAAGTACGTAAACTATCGATGAAAGTCAGTATTTCAGAACTTGCACGTAATGATGATTGGGGTCGAGCGATTGTTGAGCGTCTCAAGAATGTCACTGATCTGGTAGCAGCCGATGCACAGTATCACAACTCGTTCATGAAAAAAATGTATCAAGCACCACCGGCTCAGGAAATTGAAAAATAGGTCCGTATTTATTCTTATCTCGAGCAGAATTCTGAAGAGTGTCAGTATTCTCTGGACGAACTGATGAGCAAAATTAAAGGTGATTACCACCCACACATAAAAACGGTGAAAGCACAACTCCTCAAAACATATGGTGACGATGTTTTAATTGCCGTCACTGCCAATAAGGCTCCTGTGATTTGTTTCCGAAACACAGGGTATAACTTATTACTCTACCTCATGGTGGTGTGGAAATGAGTTTTTTTGCCAAAACTCGTGTTCGAGTAAACTTTGCGCCACTCGTACGCTAAAAAAAATATTCATTTTGCAAAAAAAAATTATAGGAAATTTTCTCTAGTTTAATTTATTACATAACTAATTTCATTGTAAAATGAGTCGGAAAGGAGATACATATTATCACAAAACTGTCTTAATGCGCCAGTTTTCCAAAATGATGGCGCGAGCGGCAAAAATACGAGGTGGCAAAGTTGAATTCGGAAAGAGCATGTCGAAATATATAAAATCACCAATTTGCAAAACTCCCGGAAAACTTTCCAGTTAACCTCTTATTTGAGTCCCAAATGACTGGACTATATTGAAAAGCAACAAAAAACCGTAGTTAAATACTTAAAAGTACGTCTAATATTTTCTGTTTTATGATAGCATCGAGACTGGCGAAACGCATTACAAGTGAAGAAAAATAGTATTCACTAAAACATTTCACGTAATTGCAACAAGACCAGCAATTAATCAAATTTTCATATATAAATATTAATATTTTTTATTACATTCTACAAAATATGTATGTCCTTTTCTATTATTAACATATTGATATTTTGAAGTAAAACTACAATAATAATGAATTAAAAAATGTTTAAATTTCAAAAGATTCCCCAATAGACCTCGTCAGACGTCGTTTTTTTATTTTTGTCACATACTTATGTACATACAGTGGCTCACACCTTATTTCGTGCAGACATAAAAAAAAAATTTCGAATGGCTGTAACTTGCAAACTATAAAAGATATCTACAAAATTTAAATTTAAATTTGTTTATCAAAGTATTTATTATTAAAATGTATATAATAAGTTGTATATCTATCATACATTTTTTGATTGTTACATATTTGAAACGTGTGACATATATATAATTGTCTGAACACCGCATAAAGCAAAGGTGCCCAGCTCACATGCTCCCCATGGTGCAAAATAGCGCAATCCACTTAGTAGTCGGCGAGAGCCTACCATCGCTACTAAGGAAGTGAACTGTTTTCCATTGAAAGGAAGTGAAGTGATTGAAGTGAAGGAAAAAAGATTGGAGACTTTTCGTAACTCAAGTGTTCGAAGACAGGACAACAAGTGCAAACTCTTGGAGGGACGGAAATCGATAGTGGTTCACGAGGTATGTCGGAAACGATATAATAATGAGAAATTAATCGCTGCATCTTTGCGTAGATTGAGCGATGTCGCCACAACTGCAATCCACGTACCCAACATTCTCATTCAGAAATCATTGTTTTTTGTGCGCTGCTGAGATAACAGCGGAGTTTATAGCGAAACAAAAACAGGCGCGCTTGTGCGATCGTAATGTTGTGTACAAAGTACGTAAACTATCGATGAAAGTCAGTATTTCAGAACTTGCTCGTAATGATGATTGGGGTCGAGCGATTGTTGAGCGTCTCAAGAATGTCACTGATCTGGTAGCAGCCGATGCACAGTATCACAACTCGTTCATGAAAAAAATGTATCAATCACCACCGGCTCAGGAAATTGAAAAATAGGTCCGTATTTATTCTTATCTCGAGCAGAATTCTGAAGAGTGTCAGTATTCTCTGGACGAACTGATGAGCAAAATTAAAGGTGATTACCGCCCACACATAAAAACAGTGAAAGCACAACTCCTCAAAACATATGGTGACGATGTTTTAATTGCCGTCACTGCCAATAAGGCTCCTGTGATTTGTTTCCGAAACACAGGGTATAACTTATTACTCTACCTCATGGTGGTGTGGAAATGAGTTTTTTTGCCAAAACTCGTGTTCGAGTAAACTTTGCGCCACTCGTACGCTAAAAAATATTCATTTTACAAAAAAAAAATTATAGGAAATTTTCTCTAGTTTAATTTATTACATAACTAATTTCATTGTAAAATGAGTCGGAAAGGAGATACATATTATCACAAAACTGTCTTAATGCGCCAGTTTTCCAAAATGATGGCGCGAGCGGCAAAAATACGAGGTGGCAAAGTTGAATTCGGAAAGAGCATGTCGAAATATATAAAATCACCAATTTGCAAAACTCCCGGAAAACTTTCCAGGTAACCTCTTATTTGAGTCCCAAATGACTGGACTATATTGAAAAGCAACAAAAAACCGTAGTTAAATACTTAAAAGTACGTCTAATATTTTCTGTTTTATGATAGCATCGAGACTGGCGAAACGCTTTACAAGTGAAGAAAAATAGTATTCACTAAAACATTTCACGTAATTGCAACAAGACCAGCAATTAATCAAATTTTCATATATAAATATTAATATTTTTTATTACATTCTACAAAATATGTATGTCCTATTCTATTATTAACATATTGGTATTTTGAAGTAAAACTACAATAATAATGAATTAAAAAATGTTTAAATTTCAAAAGATTCCCCAATAGACCTCGTCAGGGACATGACTTATACAGTGTCATGCTAAAATTTAAAAAGAAAGCGCTTGAAGACAACACTACTGACATGTCGTGCAGAGTGTCGTATATGACGAATTGCAAGACAGATCAACAAGAGAGTCGAGGATGACCATGGATACAAACAAATTGCTTGTCTATGTGTGCAAGTCTGTGAAAAATATGGCACAATGTACGTAAGCTAAATTTCATTCATGTGTTTTTTACAGCGAAAAACGAAAATTTTTAAAATAGAAATATATATTTTTTTTAAATAGCCTGTCCCGTCGAAATTGGTTAAGCCGATTCAAAAATTTTAAAAACGCTTGATTAAGTTTTGGTAAACTGCAGCTATCCAAATAGACTAATTAAAAAGCTTTTATTTCAAAATCACAATCAGACACTAAAATTGTATTTATATGTATACACGGCATGATCTAAAAATAAAACAAGCAAGGTATTGTTTCAAAGCTAATATTTATTCAAAATACCATCCATTAAACTTAATACAACGCTTGGAATGCTCAACCAATTTATCCATAGACTTTTTAAACTCGATTTTTGGGATATTCTTTAGCACCTGTGTAACGATTGCTTGTATGACTGGAATGTCATCTTAAAAAGCTCCTTTCATTGCAGTTTTCTTTTTTGGGTAGAGAAAATAATCGCACGATAATAGATCGGATCGAATACGGAGGGTGGTCGATGAAACAAGTCAGTTTTACCATCAAAAATTCATTGTTTACACGAGCGATTTTTTGATTATCATTTAACTGATATGGAGCAAAACGTTCACACACCTTTCTTTACCCAAATCTTCAGTTAATATTTTGTAGATTGTACAATAAGATCAATTTAATTATTCTGCCAACATTCTTACTGTTAAATTTGCATCGATAGCGATTACTTCACTTACTTTTTCCATTAACTCTGCACGATTAGATGCTTCGGTCCAAGACCTGGAATTATATTTTAAATCACCACGACCGTTTTTAAATCGTTTAAACCACGTGTAAATTTGAATACGACTCATACAATCATCATATACTTTTTTGACGTGGTAACGTCTATTAATTCGATGAACGCCGGCTGCATATACGAAAAAGCATGACTCATTTGTCACGTACATTTGCATAATATATAGTAATATATACATATTTATTCTGCCTGCTACATACATTCGAACAAACTTATTATACGCTTATCCCACATACACAGCGCCGCACCCACCGCCCGCTAGTTAACACTAATATGCGAACACACACACACACACACACACATAACTATAGCTTTCACAAGCCAATGCTTCACAAGCCGAAGGAAATATATTATGCGTGCATGCGAGAGCGCGGAACAAGCGCTAGTTGTCGTAGTAGCATACAACTTAAACAAAGCAAAACCCATCCTCTACATGCAACTACTCCACTGTGCAGAGCAGCGTAAATCTGGCCACACTCAATGTCTACAACAACAGCAACGCAAACAGAAACAACAACATCAGCGGCAGTAACCAAGGCAGCACCAGCGACATCAGGATTTACAGTTACAGGCTTCATGGCAACTGTAGCTACACACAAATACATTAAGACTAGTGTTAGAACATTTTTAACTGTAAATGTATATATGTAGAGTTGTATGTATCTAGGAAGAGAGTTAGACAGTAGGTACAGTGTGTGGCATTCGATCGGGTGAAGTCAAGGAGACAAGTAGAACTTTTTGCGTACATTTATTTTAATAAATTTGTAAATACATATAATCGAAATTAACGCTTCATTATTTAGCGTATGGCAGAGAGATAACTGGCGCAGCCTGCACTTCGAACCTGATCAACGCTTCCAACATTGTGATTGGGCGAACATATAATTTTAATATTATTTAAGCGTATGCAAAATATAATCAGCCGATTGCTGAACGGATGCTGTCTGTCTGCATTTGAATTCTTGTTCCTTTAATTTATTTTTTTTTTTATTATCTCAAGTGAATGTCGATCAGTTTACTTAAAAACTATAATACATTTGTATGGTAAAAAAGTGACAGTAAGGCATTTAGCTTAGAATATGTACATTAATATCATAACTAACAAAAAATAAGGCTTAATGCCTATTTTGAATATCATTTGGATGAAATCTTTGGAGCCGTCTCCGACATGTATTAACCAGAGTCGCTGCTAAATGATTAACATGAGAAGCCAGTCGATCATTATATCTGCTGCTTTGGAAGTTCAACTGTTCCATGACTGTTGGTATTTTCAAATCTCGATGCAAAAATTTATTGCGCATATACCAAGGAGCATCTGTTAATTTACGTAAGACCTTGTTTTGAAGTACTTGTATACGGTTTATATTTGTGGCAGCAGCAGTGCCCCATAATTGCATTCCATACATCCAGGTAGGCATAATGATTGATTTGTAACCAAGCAGTTTATTCTCGAGGCTGAGTTTACTACTTGGGCGAAGTAACCAGTTTAACTTTTTGAGTTTAGCGTAGCAAACTGCTGCGGTTTTTTGAATATGCTTACGCCAGGTGCCATGCTAAACCTAAGTAGCATACATGATCATTCTGAGGTATTACCAAATTTTTGAGCAAAACGGGCGGGCAGTTCCCTTGCCTTAATGAAAAAGTACAGTGACTAGTCTTTTCGCTATTGACTTTTATATTCCAGCGATTGGCCCAACGTTGAAAATCTTCAAGATAGTTTTCAATGTTAGATGAAGCTTCCTGTGGATAGTTTGCAAGTATGGCCGCATCGTCAGCATATGTAGCAAGAAGCATGTTCTCATTTACTGGAACTGGAATATCAGCAGTATTCAAAGTATAAAGGACAGGACCAAGCACACTGCCTTGTGGTACACCAGCAGCAATGCGGCGGATCCCTGAGCGCTCATCTTTCACCTCGACTGTTAAGGCACGGTTAAGCAAATACGACTTCAAAAGATGGAATTGCGATGTAGGCAAAATAGATTTAATTTTGAAGAGAAGGCCTTCAATCCAGAATCTATCAAAAGCTTGCTGTACATCAAGAAAAACAGCACAGCTATATTGCTTATTCTCATAGGCCTTAAGAATATGTTGGAAAACTCTGTGCACTTGTTCAAGGGTCCCATGGTGATGCCTAAAGCCAAACTGATGATCAGGAATGGCATTCTGGACGTCCAAAGCAGGTAACATTCTACAAAGAAAAATTCTTTCAAATATTTTTGAGAAAGTCGGTAGTAAACTAATTGGTCGCAACTAATAAGACGCAACAAAGTTTTTTTGGTTTGCCAGGTTTCGGTATCATTATAATTACAGCGCACTTCCATTGAGTTGGGAAGTGGTGGATGCGAATCATGGTATTGAAGAGTAGTACCAAAAACATTATTGCTTTATCAGGAGGCGCCTTTGCCACTCTTCCATAAATTCCGTCATACCACGGGGCTCTTTTTCTTACGCATTTTAATCTGCAGACGAACCTCTTGCGGAGAAATAGGCTTGATAGACTGCATATTTGTGCAGCTCTCTTCCAGAAAATTAGCGGTGTCTCGCACATTATCTAATTCAGCTAGATCGAAAGTAAAGCGTCAACCGAGTTCAGCGGCAAATGCCTCAGCTTTCTCTTTATCCGTGCGGCACCATGAGTTGTTGAAGTCTTTAATAAGCACGTGTCTCAAAGGTTGCCTCTTTTAGCAACGTGTCGCTTTCCATAAGTTAAACACATAGTTCTTGTTGGGGTCAGCATTGCGAAGCATGTCATCAAAGAATTCACTGCGTACTACATACAGCAACTTCTTCAACTCAGCAGCAGCTCTTTTCCATGCCAAACGATCACGCTCATTACGGCTTCACATAAAACAACGACGAAGTCTGCGCTTTATTTTAACCAAGTCCAAGATCTCAGCATTTAAAGGTGGCCTATTTAAATCTGGAAGATTCAATAATGATTGATTTTGAGTTGCAAATTCAGCCGATTCAAAGATATGTCGAGTGAACAATTCAGCATCCACGTCCTCAGTAGAGCAAAGTTCCATATTAAGGTTGAGAAGCTGGTCAAGACGCTGTTGGAAAATCGGCAAGTTAGCTTGTCTTGGCAAAAGCCTCGGCTTATAGGCGTCTGGCATCTACAATAAGTGGTAAATGATGAGAGTTGAGATCCCTATACTGCAAAATCCAGAGCATCAGGATGACGAGTGTAGTAAGTCGGCCCTCCAGTCGCAAGCACTTCGAAATTTGAGTTGGCAATAAAGTCAAACAGCTCGCGACTTTTCGGCGTTGAAAGTCTGGATCCCCAGAGGAGATGCTTAGCGTTTCAGTCACCAGCGGCCAGGAATTTGGGACCAAGCATATAAAAAAAGTCTTTAAACTGCATCTCAAATAAAATATACCAAGGACGGCAGTAAACGGCATCAAAGATAAAATCTCCATGATCACTAGACACTTTAACAATAGCGGCTTGCATAGCATCAGTGCACACAGAGCCGAAAGGATGATGATTAAGCGACGAACGAATGAGTACAGCAGGTTAGCTAAATGTAGATCATATCCCAACAGCTTATAATAGGATCTACTGCAGAGATTCGTCTTACTCAGCAGTTCGAGTTCGTTGGCTTGATTTGTCAATTCATTGGCATTCCAGATGCCAATGCGTAATCATATTTCTGGGAATTTGACACCAGAATTGTCAGAAGATGCAGAATATGAACCTGCATTCTTAACATCTCAGTTTGAGCTTGCACCATATCCTCCAACTTAGCCATGAGTGCACCAAACTTATGATCCATGGAAGATGATGAGCTCTGTTGTGATTCTTGTTGACGTTCTTGCTGAAAATGTTGTTGTTGTGTATGTGTACCAGCGTCAGCATAAGAAAGACGCCGATTTGTACTATTTTCAATTGGAAACGATGGTTTAGGACCAAATTTTGTATGATCGGAAGACACGAAAGTGGGAACCGGTCTTGATTTAGGTTTAGAGAGAGCACGCTTGGGGACCATTTCCTGATATACAACGCACCCTCTATAATTAGTTGTATGTGCCTCTTGACAAAGAGCACACTTAGCTGGTTGAGTGATAGATTTGAGACAATATGTAGTAGCGTGCTTATCACCGCATTTGACACATCTACACTGTTTTCTGCAGTAATGTTTTGTGTGACCATATTCCTGACATCTGTGGCACTGAACCAGATCATCAAATCGTCGTGGCGGCTCAATTTTCACCTTCTGACGGCAAAGAGTGGTAATATCATAGACCTCCTTATTATTGTGTTTTTGCTCTAGATCCACGAAGAACATGTCAAGTGACGACCCATTAGCAAGACTTTTCGGATTGTGAGCTTTTCTAACTTCGTGACCTTGACGCAAGAGGTGTTGCTTTAAGTCATCAATAGTGGTGGAGTTATGTAACCCTTTAATAACCACCTTTTAAGATCGCTCTTCATTCAGTTGGTAAGTGTGAAACTTGATTTTTTTGCTTTCAAGCCGTTTAACTATTGTTCTGACAGTATCAGAGTTCTTAGCCATAACTCTGACTGAGCCGTTGGTGCATGTTTCAGTAGTGTCCGCGCTGGTAACCTTATCGACAGTTTGGCATAGCCCATTGATGTTTTCTACGCCTGAAACAAATATTGGTGGAGGCCTGTGAGCCTTGCTTACCGAAACTTGTACTTCTTTGGGATCAGATGTGCCTACCGGCTCCTCTATTTCAGAAAGGATATCTTTCATTGTGTAATCATCAAGTGTACTAAATTTATTGGTTGAAAGTATGCTCTCAGATGAACCAAATGATTGGCGACTTCTACTGACTCTCTGCGACCCAGTCAACGTTCGTTTGACCTTGTGTGCGGGAACAGTGACCTTCTGCCAGGCAATTTCATCAGAATTACAATCACCAGTTTCTAGTTCGCCATCAGCGGTTCTTTTTGATTATTAATCAGCATTTTTTTTTTTTTAAATATGTGCACGTAGTAAAACAGGATCAGCAGTAACTGCTGCTGCAAGCGCTTCTGCGGCTGCTGCCGCTGATACTTTTACCGTACCTGTCTTCGGCGTAGCTGTCTTGTTGTTTAACGTTGCGACGCCAAAAAAATTTTGAATTTGTATTTGTTTTTTTTTTTTTTTCATTATTATTTTATTTACGATGTAAATAAGTCCGAATTTGAATATTAATTCAATGACTCTTTGAGTTTAATTTCTAAAGTTATTCGAGTGCTTTGCATCGTGCAAAGTCGAGTAGTCAGCGTCAGCACGTTCGGGACAGAGCAATTAAATTTTGGTGCTACACAAACACGTTAAAGCATATCAATCGCTGATATAGCTGCTCATTGCTTGTGCTGGGCAAGTGTTTGTGTATGTGCAGAAAATAAAAATAATAATACGCTACGCAATACTTACAAGCATATCAAACGCTGATATAGCTGCTCATTGCATTTGCTGGGCAAGGTAATCGCAGCAGCACAACAACAAAAACAACAAAAATAAAAAAGTACACATACGTACACACGCATACATAATAATAAAAAAAATAAAAAAATGTATCAATATTAGTGTCGCGAAAATTTGTAAATTTGTGTGGCTTCAATCGATGATTGCCGCTGCCGATTGTCTCGTAAAAGGCCGGATTTTCATTACAAATTAAATCGTATAAAATATAATACCTCAGTAAAATTGATATTTGTGCAAAATTTGTTTTGCTTATTACAGTTGTTCTAATAACGGCATTAATGTTTCGAGTATACATGTTTTATCTCTTATGTTTTGTGATGTTTTTCCATGCATATAGTTCGTATCTACTTTTAATCTATAGTCCCGTTAAGATTTTAAAAGAGACAGTCATGACTTTAATAGAAAGCTGATATTTGTGCAAAGTTCTTCATTTCAATTTTGAGTGTGACACATTAATTATCTCGCTGCAAAAAATTATTGAGTGTATTAAAATATGGTTTACTATTTGATTACAATTAGTATTTTGCAATTTATTGATATTTTTTTTTTTAATTTGGACTATTTTTGGTTAAAAATGCCTCTCGCAGCCGAATTAAATGAAAAAGAAAAAACCCAGATTGAAACTTTGGCTGAATGTGGCATTAAAATATCAGAAATTGCCAAAAGATTAAAACGACATCGAAATACTATCGCGAATTATTTAAAAAATCCTCAGAAATATGCCCAAAACAACAGAAGAGGGGCAGTAGCAAAAGTTGATGCGCGCAGTAAACGCCACATTAAGGCGATAGCTACGGCTATAAACATGAGTTGCGCCCAAACCAAGGCTGAATTGAAGTTGCCAATAAGTAGCCAGAGGGTGCAACAGATTTGCCAAAAGGAGTTGCACCTCAAATATGACCCAAAGGTGCGGACACCAAGAAGATCCGGCTTGCCTTCTATGAAAAATATAATTTTTGGGGCAGCGAGTTCGGAAAGGTGATTTTCAGTGATGAAAAGAAGTTCAACCTGACGGGCCAGATGGAAATCAAAAGTACTGGCGGGACCCAAGACATCCCAGGAAGACGAGCTATAGGCGGAACCATGGTGGTGGCTCTCTGATGGTATGGGCGGATTTTAGCTCTGCTGGAAAGTCTCCCATTTGTTTTGTGCCGGGACGGATTAATGCGCAAATGCATACGGATATCCTTGAAGGAGAACTTATACAATTTGCGGAGGAGTTCCATGGGACGACTGGACATTTCAACAAGATAACCCTCCTATACACGTTGCAAGATATACGATGTCGTTTTTCTGTTCTAAAGATATCCCCTTATTGCAGCGGCCAGCAATAAGTCCGGATTTAAATCCAGTTGAGGGCCTTTGGGGCATCCTTTCAACAAAAGTTTATGAAGGTGGAAGGCAATTCGAGTCCTAAGGACCTAAAAGCGTGCATTGTTGAGAAATGGGCAACTATTGACGTAAATTCTTTACGAAACTTAGTAAATTCGATGCCCCGCCGACTGCGATTGGTGCACAACAAAGAGGCGACTCCATTTCATATTAATAAATTCATTTAGGTTCATTTAATTACTTAATTTCCTTAATATTTTTGTTATTTAAATTTTTGCACAATTATCAACTTTACATGAAGATTTCTTTAAACAAAGGTTTTCTATTAATAAAATAAATAGAATAAATAAACATGATGTGTATTAAATTTTAATATCAACAACCTATTTAAAAAAAAAAAATTAATAAAAAATCAAGCAAGTAAAATTTTAGAAAAAAAATTAAAAAAACATGATGCACAAATATCAATTTTACTGAGGTATATATATATATAAAAAAAATATTAATAATCCTAACAAATAAAGCAATCTTAACACTGGATTCCTTATCATACAATATTTAAAGAGACTACATTCTATTGATATATTTATATAAAAATAAGTGACGAGAAGAGAAGGGAGCAAGAAGAAGATTGTTAAATTCAATAGTAAATTTGTATAAAATAATAATTCTAACCCACACACTATTTCATAGTTAGTAGGAAAAATTATATGCATTCATCTACTACATAATTTGAACTTTTTTGAGGGGATAGCAAAACAACTTAATTTATATGATCACTAGAAGTAAAGCAAAATTAAATAGTTTGAATCCTTTTGTGCCTAGCAATATTAAGGAAGTAGTTCACAATATTACAAGCAATATGACTGACCTAAATAATACTGCAGGGTCTAGCGAGCCAGCTAGTGATAATGCACCTACAACCATATTTGACCCCATTGCTCTTTTTCAATCCCTACGCATTCCTGTAAAAGGGTTTCATCTGTTCTTCTATGATTGTTGTCAATATGATATTGACGAATTGTTTGTTCTTGGTTCTCTGAAGTTTTTAAATCAGGTAAAACATATATACAGCGATAGATTTTGTATAGGTCATTTTGTGAAAAATAAAGAGAATATGACAGTAGGTTCAGTGTGTGGCATTCGATCGTGTGAAGTCAAGGAGACAAGTTGAACTTGTTGCGTACATTTATTTTAATAAATTTGTAAATACATATAATCGAAATTAACGATTCATTGTTTGGCGTATGGCAGAGAGATAACTCGCTCTCGCTCGTTCAAGGTCTTCGGCTTGTGAAGCATTATAAATGTACACGGTTAAATAACTAATTTCTTTTCTTAGGCGCTATACTCGTACATACAATCATGTATATGTTAATTCTTGCATGCATATTACATACATATGATACATACATGAATTTATTTTATTTATATGAATACTTACGAAAAAAGTTTAAAAATCAAAAGGGTATAAGAGTATATAGCATGTTTATGTCAACGCTTCGTATAAGAGATTTAAGAAATATTTGTATGACGCATTAGGACAAATAGCTTATATTGCCAAATCAGATATTTGCAATGCTATATCTCGGCTTACGGAATTTTCATAGAAAATTATAATATATAAAAATTTGCCAAGAGCACAAAAAATTTTTCTCAACTTTCAGCAAAATCTCAAAATGTATTTTTTAAAATTTATTTGAAAGGTATTCGAAAGATCCTTCCAACGAGCTTTCACATGTTGAAAAATATTAAGCCGTTTGGCCACAGTAGCCAATTAAACTTTGAACTTGTGCCGCCAAACTCCGCCAATTTGAAAATAGTTGTAGAACAAAACTATCTAAGTGTTTTGTATATTAAAATCCTGTATCAACAAAATTAAGATTTTCTAAAGGATTCAAACAAACAATTTCATTAACTCATCGAAAAATTAAAAAATGTATAACTTTTGAGCGGGTGGAACGATTCCTGATTTGGGGTCGTTGGACTCGCGACGCGAAGAAAAAAAAATAGTTTGGGGTGATAGGTCCCCCACCCACTATATTTCGGACTGGTGTGATTCGACATTATTCTGACATTTTCTGCATGTGCGTTTCAAGACCTTTTTAATGGTACATAAGACGTTTCGATCGGATTTGCCAGTAAAAACTTCGATATTGCGAGTATAATATAGTGCTCGTGAGCAGCCCCTCTATAAAATTTTCAGTTGAGCTAAAATGGTCGGTTAGTTTTTATGAGTGCTACCCCAAAAGTAAAGAAAGAAAATGTTCGTATCGTAAATTGTCACGAAAACTTTTCATTAATTTCTTTACATTTCATGATACTCTCTCGTCGTTACCACTTTCTTGCGGCAAAATCGAAACGGCTATGCATTTGACCTTTTTCTGAATTTTAAATTAGTATTTAATATATATTTACATGTTTCATAGGTATGTACGTTTGCTGATACGCGTTGCCTTCCTGCTTCACATATTTTGTTGAGGTGGCAGCTTTCAGCTCATTTTATATTGTAAGAATCGCATAAACATGTATTTTCAGATTTCATGTAATTAGTAATTTCATGAAGTGTGTCTTACAAACTAGATAATAAATAGAGAGTAAATGATTAATTTATTATTACAAAATTTGGTGTTTTCTTTTAATATTATTATTGTTATAAAACAAAAATATATTAATTGTTTTTACCCAAAAGGATTCAGATTATTATCGTATTCTTCAAATGGGTTGGTATTTTCCTCGTCAAAGGGATTGGTCGAAACTTTCTTCGGATCTCTTGACATATATTGTCCGGACCCATGAGTAGTTGTAGGTTTTGATACATTTAAAGTAGTAATAAGATCCAAATCATCTTGATGCAATACACTTGAAATCCGACCACCTTTGCCGACTACAGTTGGCAAAGAAAACCATCTTTCAGTCAACATTTTAGAAATATCTAAAATAGCTACATTTTCAAAATTGATTATCTGAAGTGCTGATGTTGTTAATGGCTGCTGTAGTAATCGGTTTTTATTCACATTGTTGCACGATACACACAAAGTTTGATCTGCTGTGTAGACACTCAAACAGTCCTTATGATAGCAATGTTGACAAAAGAAAAACACAGACGGCAAGCGAAGCTCTTGTCTGCAAATATCGCATATACTATTTCGGTATTCAATAGGACTTTCGTTGAAGTTCACAAACAAACTCTTTTTTGTCTCGATCTCTTCGGTTAGTGAATTTATTAAGCATTTTTGCTTGTCGGTGTCAATTACCCCCTGAAAGTTTTGCTCGGTAAAAAACTCTTTTATGTAAGACACTGGAATGCTCTTGTTGTTGGAGATGTTCTGCAAACTCTGAAGTAAATATTGCGGGTTTTTCTGTAACCAAGGTCCCATCAGTAAGTTGATACTTGATGTGTGGCCCAACACATTTTTATTCTGTTTGCCTTCCTTATGTAGAGCTTGAATATGTTTGTGCAGTGTCACTTCTCCTACAAATTGTCTCAGAACAGTAAGTCGTTCATCGGGTTCATTAAGTATTTCCTGAACACCACTGTGAAAGCCATAAAGTCTGCAAGTAATTAATGCATTGTCTAAGTCTATACGGCTCTTGTTATTTCGAATATATTCAACAAGTTCAAGCTCGCCGAATTTGTTTTTCTGCCACATATGAAGATAGTGCTCAAGCAACCGATTGTATATTATTGGGACGTTTAAACTCTCCATATCACGATCGATGAGACATTTGAGAAGATCTCCATATAATTCTTCATTTAATGTAAAGAGATACAATAGTTTTTCGGGTTGTTGAAATTTACCGTGTTTTACAATAAGTGAAGCTATTTCTGCTAATCGCTGAATTTCTTTTTGTGAGAGCACTTCCACATTGAGTTGCAAGAAAATGTTGAATATTGTTCTCTCAGTTTCTGATTCTAGCATATCGAATAAAGCCGCATTATCAGCAAAAATTTTCTTCCAAATTAGCGAACTTTTATAGAAAAGCTCATTATTGTATGGACCGTAGTAAGACCAAGTACGTTTTCGATTTGGTGAATCCACTTTTGCTTCTTCGCTACACTCCACCTCAACATTCGCTGGTAGCTGCAATCGACCCGTGCAATTTTGTAGAAGATTTCTGTGTTCTTCAGTAGCGAACATGCTTCGAATTAAGGCCCCCAAATAGTGCACCAAGCAGTGGTTGTAACGTGAATCCAAAAGTTTTTGAATTACATCAAATGGCTTTATTACACCAATTGTTCCGATATATTTTTCAACCGCGGAACTGGTGTTGCCCTTCTGTAATAAATGATTACCATAATGCCAATTCACATGTGCTACAAGAGCTTTGTTGTTGCCAATCGCATCATTGTCTTTTTCAAGTATCCGCAGTGCAAAATCATACATGTGCTTCCTAATAAGCAATTGAATCTTGTTTTCAGTGTTCCGATCCTGAATTAAAAAAATGTCCCTCGTTACTTTTGTAACAAGTATACATGCTTCGTTATGTTCGAAAATGCATTCAATTTGATCATCAATCATTTGGTTCAACACGATAATTTTATTTTCAACATCGACAACGAATAGTGCTGTATATTGGACTGAAGCTAACGTCTGCTTTGGTTGTACAGCAACGATTAGATTGTTTCGGAACGAGGCGATAAAACTTTTTTGACCTTCAAGCGCATAGCACGGACCTCGCCCGTCGCTAGTGAAACAATAAATAGCATCATCACGACCGACAACAAAGTAGGCGTCTTCAGAATCACGAGTGAACTGCAACGTAGTGCATTGTCGAGTGAACTGTGAAGATGATTTAGCCACTGCATCTAGGACTACCTTTGTATCGATTACGGTACTAGTACTGTCGTTGCCGTTAACGCATATATCAAAACAATAAACTGCATCACTAGTACTGACAAACATCTTACGTCTAGAAGCAACTGTAGTAGTTTTCCGATTTAATTCAAACTGTATGCCAGTTACTGGTCTCATTCCTATCGAAATATTGCGAAAACCCGACGATATGTCCTTGTTCAATGGCGCATAATGTAGCATGAGGTCACCTTTTTCGCAACCTATTCCCAATACGAACATATTTTCACAGTGATCTGCGTGTATAGTTGTCGCCATGCTAAAAGACGACAAACGTGCGATACCGGACAATGGGGCGCCATTCCGCTTTGTTAGTTTTTGCAGATTATAAATTTGAAGGACGATGAAGCACGTTTTCTGATTTTGATTTAAAAGTATTAGTAAGCCCTCGTTACTGATAGTGCATAGTCGAATCGACTCGTTGCCGGTTGCAAAAGATATGCAGTCCCAGTTTTTAGAAAAAACGTATACATTCCCAAGTACGTCGCAAAATACTCTTTGAGTGGCATTGCCACAGCTGGCTACAATTTCAGATTGAATACTCTGCAACTTATTGTTTGGCTGCGATGAACATATCAACTTCATTGTGTTGATTTTTTTCCATTCCAGAATGCTCATTTTGTTAAAGTTTTTTTTACATTTTCTTAAATTGACAAAGATAATAAAATAGGTACTAAATATTATAATACTACTAGGTCAGTGTTTAGAAACATCAATTTTAAATATCCCACCACATTTTAATGGTGTGCACCTCCAACGCTCTCAATTCATGACGAATCATATAGTGATTCGTTTCGATCGGCATGATGCATGTGCAGCTTACTCAGTTCGAATCTTTCAATTAAATCAATCAGTTTTCCTAGTCTACTCCACTCGGCTAAGTCCTGTTTTCACAGTCTCATCCAGCAACATTTGATGACCGTCAAAATACGAGTACAACGCTATTTTGTTATCCAATTTTGTATGAATATATAGATGTTAAAATGAGTACATATTTTATTTAAATTAAAATAGCAGTGGAGCTAATAATAATATAATAAACTTTGTCTAAATGAATGGAAAAACGCGCTGAATACGAAACTGCAATTAGTATCCGTCGCATGAAATGCAGATAAATGGCGTTTCTCGTAATTCGACAGCTGAAATACGAGAACGAAAAGATTTTAGCAAATGCAGAACCGCGCAAAATATCCATTTTCGCTTTAGTGTTATTGTCTGAAATGTTTCCGTTTTCCAAGTTGATTCAATAGCATGCTGAGCAAAAATTTCTTTTAAATCACTTTATTCTTCAGCTCAGCATAGTTTCCTTAAAATTAGAAAAACTGGAAAAAGGGAGAAATTTGGTACGAGTTTTCTTTGTCCAGAAACTAATCTCTGGTGATATTTACTCTCCCTACGTATTACAACTATTCAATTTTCCGATTCCCGTCAGAATCACGATAAATTATTCGTTGTTCTACTAATATTAGTGTACAACTTATTCTGGTGCGTCACAGAAATCTCTTTCACCCCAATTCCGACCCAAATCAATTTCGTAGGTGTCACAGAAATCTCTTTTAGACTGTTTGAAATCACCAACCTTTTGCTAGGTGAAATTGTTGATTGCATATATAAACTCATCAAATCGTAAGGTAAAACTTCGTTTATGTGCTAGTTTTACCTTACGATTTTATAATTTGAATTTAGTTTCTCTAGGCTTTTTCCTTTAAATTCTGTACGTAATGCTATAATCAATTCTAACTTATAACGAATTATTTACGGATAATTATTTTAAAGTAATATTATTGAAGTGAAACTTCTTTTGGCACGGTGTGAATTGGATTATATGAAACGAAAAAGTGTAATGAAAAAGAGACAACTATAAATGTATGCTGCGAGAGAAAGAGCTAAAACACGTTTCTATATAGTTTCCCTATCCTTCGTCTCCACTTTGTGCTATGGTTCGTGCGTCCACACTACACTATCGTCATATACGATCTTGTTGTTGTTTCTGCTGTACTCTATCGTCATATACGTTCTTCTTGTTGTTGTACTTGTGGCTGCTGTTGATGTAGTTGTTGTTGTGTTATTGATGCCGGCAACGCCAAGGAAGATAGAGAGAGAGAAAGCAGCTTAGTCAGTAGCAAACGCGCATCGTAGAATATACACATATGTACATATATGAAAATAACAGTAGCGCCTCGCGTTGTCTTTTTGTTGACGTCTTGACGTCGCCTGATCATGTTTTAGTTTATTGTACCCTGTACGCTAAGCGACAAGCGGCCCGTGGTATTTGACGTCGTTGTTGTGCCCTTTCAGCAACAGCGCGTCTGCGAGATTCTGCTGCTTCAACGGTTTCTGTCGCTCTTTTGGACGAATTGTATGTCGCTCGCTTAAGATGCCGAACTTGAGACTGTTCTGGTGTCTCAGCAGTCCCAGATATTCAGCATGCTGTTGACGTCGTGCTTGGGACTGTTCTGGTGTCTCTTCAGCTCGTTGGGATGTCATATATTGAGCGTTCTGTTGATGCCGAGTAAGGGATTGTTCTGATGTCTCAGCAGCCCATTGAGATGCCAGATATTCAGCAAGCTACCGTGGGAAAAACATGGCGTGCCCAAATGTATTCCTGCTACCTTTAAGGTTTGACCCTGTGATTTGTTTACAGTCATTGAATATGTAACTTTTACATTGAATATGTAACTTTATTTTACTTTTATTATTTATATATGTATGTTAGTTGCTAAATTATAATTATAGTTAGTTATGTACATACATATACGAAGTAATTGTTTAGAATTTATTCAAATTGAAATAAATATTCTCATAATTATTGAAAAGTTATTTAAAACAAGAGAAAACCCTAACTTCGAAGCTTAAAGCGATTTGGCAAATCACTACTGGTCAAATCGCAAGATATTTCTGTGGCACCCCTCATTGTACAAATATCAAGTGATACAAAGTTGATATTGAACGACGTTCAATTTAATTCGATATTGCGATATCCCATTGTGTCAATGCGTTGTTTGAAACAAGCGAGAAACAAAGCGTATATTTTTGTTTTCAGCTTGATAGTCATTTTCATATACTTTCGACAGGTACATTGCAAGTACAGGTGCACTGAGTTTGCACAATTTTAGATCGTAGATATGTATGTTATTATTTAAGAAAGAAAAGGTAATGTACGAAAGACAGATAAATTTCAAAATATAATCACCCTTTGATATTTCAATATCATTTGTTTCTATTTTTGTGGAATGTAAAATTGACTGAACTCATGTTTTTCGATCCACATACGTACATTCGTGTGCAAGTAGATAAGAAGAAGAATGTGACTCTCCTGCAGCGAAATTACGGTCGTATTTGAGGCTTGATATTAATTTAGTAGTTGTGTTATTCGCTACATTAATGTTTTGATTATCGGCGGACGTACAGATATAGTTGGTTCTTACAATGGGTACAGATTTTTTAGGTAACGTTGGTGAGTTGGAACAGCAATTGGACATGGCAAAGCAATCCCTTGTTACACTGAATGACAGTATACGACGGTTCGCAGGACGCAGCGCAAAGGAGTTTCGGTAAGTGGATATGCAATGCTTTGCGTAAATGCAGCTGCCCTTTACGTTTTAATTTTCTATTACATTCACAACTGAAGTGATAAGCAGTATGCGGATGTCAAAAAAGGAGGAGATGTTGAACACCGAGAGCGTCAACTGGGGCATAGAGTTGAAAAAAATAAACGTCGTAGCTCAGTATTCAATCGATTGGCTGCCGCTATGCCGCGGCTTGCTGATAACGAAGAGACTCGACCGCGGATTACATCAAGGGTTATTCGTGAGATGCCAACAAAAGAGGAAATAGTCGAAGCACAGGGTACAGATTCTGAGTCAAGAGCTAGGAACAGGCGTATGTTCGGATCACTGCTTGGAACTCTGCATAAATTTTGTCAAGAGGAGTCGCGACTTAAGCAGAAGGAGGACAAAAAGGCTCAAATTGAAAAGAAGCTGGAAGAGCAAGAGTTGCAGGAGCGTGAATCCTTAAAAAAAGAGCGCGAAACTTTGTATTTAGATAGAAGACGCAAGCAACTAGAAATCAGATCACTGGAGATAAAAATGGGACGTCTTAGAGACTTCAAAAATTGGGAGACGTCAATGTTGCATTCAAAAAATTTTATACGGACCAAAACAAAGCCGCATATATTTTTTAAACCTCGAGTATTATATGGACGTATTGAACAGTTACTTACCAAAGGTGGAGCGGAAGTTGACAAGTTGATTAATCTCAGACGTGAAGAAACGCACAAAGAACTTCTGGATGTAGACAATATTACTGACTTGGACGCTGACTATCAAATGGATGAATTTGGTTGCCCGGAAAGTCAATTCGTAGAAGAAACGTTGCAGAAACAAATACAAAGCACTGCATTAGAAAACATATCTTCGGTTGGTGCATCGAAAGGTATAAATTTAATATATTGGTATATATATGTATGTAAGTTTGCTACAATCTATTGATCAATGTATTTATTTTAGGTACATTTGAGTCTAAGGAAAATAAACAGCGAAATGAGAGCAGCGAACAAACACTCAGCAGTAGCGTCATTGTCGTAAAACACCGAAAAAGAGGGAATATTAATTCAGAATGATAAGATATACGTAGATTATATTCGTCTTTAATCTGGTTTGACAAAATATATTCCACTATTATAAATCTGCGTATAATTTTTGTTTATAAATATTTACATCCAGAGTGCGTTGATACGGCAACTTTTATCATAAATCACAATAATGTGTGTATAAACATTTTTTTGTAATATGGAGCATGCTATAATAGGTGAGTGAACGGATTTTGTATTCGTTTTATTTTTGTTTGTGGTGAGAACAGTAGTTTTCATAGTACGTTAGATTGCATTGGCAAGCATCTAGCAGTCAGGCCTATTGTGCTATTGTCATTCCGTATGATCACAAATTCTTCTAGTCATTTCGTAGAGGGAACTGTTTCGAGAGTTCATACATACAGCGTGAAATGGTACTATGAAATTTTGTAACGTATTAAAGGAGGCATCGTAGACCCCATAAAGTTTATACATATATTCTTGATCAGCTGTACGAGACGAGACGATCTAGCTATGTCTGTCTGTATATTGCGCATTTTTTGGCGATCAATTTTTATGCTATCAAGTTTAAAATAGGCACATACACTTGATTTTATTGCAGTTTAATAGAGTATCAAGATTGACCCTCCACGCCCACATTTTGGTATAGCTCTCATACAAAACTACCGCCCATTTTTACGTTTTGTATGAACAACTTTTTTTATTGTATTGTATAAACTTGATTGATATTGCTGCTTCTAATAGACAGATGCCTTAAATGTTTATTAATGGGTGGGGCACGACCACTTTTTGTGGTAACTCCCATACAAAACTACTGGCCACTTTTGTGTTTAGTATGAGAAACTTCTTTATTAAAGTCAATATGAGGTCGAAGTGCGGTGTACTGCCTTTTTTATGGAAAACCGCTTAACATACATAGGCTAATCGGCATGTCCCGCCTACGCACTCCCATATAAATCCACAGCTCACTTTTATGCATTTGTATTAAAAACGTCAATAACAACTTAAAATTCGATATGGTGGCATCTTATTGTTGGCCGCTTCATACACATCCCATTTAATCCCCATACCACCCACAACCCCCCCTCTTTATGTTTTACAATACGATTTAAAATTTCGTGTGATTGATATGAGAGCTTCGGTTCAACCAAAGTTAAGTTCGGCGACTTGATTTCAATGTACTTTTTGTCCTTACTAAAACACGATAAAACATGGAAGATTGGTATTTCCTTGAAATGGAAAGCTCGCATTCGAGTACAGTTTTTTTTATTTGATCTCTATTACACAGACGCTGAATCTGACAGCATGTCTGGCTATGAAACATTGAGCAGTTAGGACTCCGATCAAGGTCGAGATCTCTTTGGTAATTGGTCGGGCTATGTTTTTCTGTAATAGTTAGTATCATCCCAATCCAACACTCCTTGGAAGACTCTGATTGGTTGTAACTAGTCATGCATGTTCGTTGCGAATATTAAGGCAAGCTATTTGCCTTACAAGTCGACTTGAAGCAGATGCAGAATTTTATTTATTACTTCCGCATGCTTCGTGCGCGAAACATCATACTTACTTACTTAGGTGGCTTTACAACCGTTTATCGGTCAAGGCCGCACGTAGGAAAGCATCTATGTCATCAGCATATGCGAGTAGCATCACTTCCTTATGAAATATCGTGCCCGATCGTTCTACGTTTGGGCATTGGCGTAGGATGTACTCCATCAGGAGATTAAAAAAGTCGGACGATAAAGCGCCACCCTGCCTGAAACCTCTCTTGGTATTAAATGGTTCGGAGAGGTTCTTTCCTACTCGCTTTGGGTGTGTGAGAGCGATCATCATGCAAAGCCGAACGATCTTTGCTGGGATACCAAGTTCAAATAGGGCGATATAGGTGGTGTGTGTCTTTATTGTACTCATGGATCTTTTCCAGGATTCGTGTATGGCTCCAGCCGTTTGTACAGTACGCAGGACAGAATTTTGTATCCTACTGAAAGGAGACTTAATCCCAGGTAGTTCGCGCAGACAGCGGCTTCTCGTTTCTTGAAGATAGGACAAAGAACACTGAGATTCCAATCGTTGGGCATGCATTCATCTTACCAACTCTTCGCCACCGGTGTTGAAATACTCAGCTGGCAACTCGTCGGAGCCTGCTGCTTTGTTATTCTTCAGCTTTTTAATTACTGAGTCGACCTCGTTATAATCCGGTTGCTCTACAAGAGATCCATTATCGATTGGTGGTTCTATGTACGCTTCTCTATTGGCGCTTCTCTATTCTCTTCAACGCCCTTAAGTAGATTAGAGAAGTGACTTCTCCATAGTCTCAGTGATTCCTGTGCATCTGTAACCAGACTTCCATTATTGTCCTTGCAGAAAGAAACTCCGGGCTTGAAACATTCGGTCAGACGCTTGACCTTTTGATAAAACTTTCGAGATTCATTTCTTTGACATAACACCTCAACATCCTCAAGCTCACGCCTCGTTCCTTTTTTTTTGCGTCTGAAAAGGCTTTTCTCCTCTCTCCGTTTCTCACGTTATTGCTCTCTAACAGCTCGCGTTGCTCCCGACTGCAGAGTTCGTTTGTAAGCGGCGTCTTAATCTGCAGTAGCTTTGCGAAACTCCACGTCATACCAAGGGTTCGTCACAGGTCTGGTGTACTTAGATATATTATTGTTGTGTGCGTCAGAGTATGACTCGAAGAGTCATACGCAATATTAGGCAGGGTAAAAACATGTAAAAAAAAAAAACAATTTAAACAATTTAAAAACATATTTTTTTTTAAGAACTAATTTAAGTAAAAAAAAATTATTTTTTTAAAATAAAAGAATATTATAGAAGAATATTATAGTGGCAACGTACACAAGTGTATAAGTACTCATATGAATCAAAAACTCTGTTTTTATATACTTAAGCAGCGCTACACTGAGCCGCACTTTGATAAGACCACATTTTAAAATTAAAAAAAAAAAAATTAGATCAATAACTTTTAAGAAAAATGCTTGAATTCATTTGATGGTTTTCTCAGGACACTGACAATAGTTTTTAAACAAATAAGTTTAAAAAAAAAAATACGAAAAATATAGTAAGGAGAACAAAGAAAAAACCCTAATAGGGTGGCCAGAAGAATCCAAAAAATGGGTAATTGGTTTAGCTCGGAAGAGAGTCAGGCCAAGGCTAATATGGCCAATGTGGTCAATAATGTTAAAGTAGTAGATCACACAGAAGATATAAAAGCCTTGTAATTATTACAATAGTACTATTTACAATAGTAATTATTACAATAGTTAACTCTGCCGAATTTGTACACTAAACATAACAAAATTTTAAAGAAGCGTTATGTAAGTAGAGGCAATGATTTAGACAAAATATGTTATTTATATAATACATGCATCAAATGAAGAAGTATATACTTTATTGTTTTTAAAGACTAAGTTTAAATCAGAGGTTAAATGGCATGGACTGCAATATTAACGAAGTTAAGACTAATCAAAGAAAACTCCGACAGATCCTACAAATGCCTTAATGTACAACGATATATTAGACAAGAAACAGTTACAAAACATTTAAATGTATTGACTGAAATAACTGAAAAAATTAGGGTAATAGTTAATGTTAATTTTGAGAAATTAACAAAAGCCCAACAAACTACAGCTGAGGGGTTTTCCTTGAATGTAGAAATAAACTCTTAAGCATTAAAATAGACACGGCATAGATCTAAAACTACCAGAGAGTCATACCGAACCAATCGAACTAAATATTGAAGACTCACAACAACAGGAATTTTTTGATTCAGACCAACTTTCAAATAGTATTGTCGTAGAAAATAATACTACCAAAATGATTGACACATCAGCAGCCGATAGGGCATACATGAAGGAAATTTCTTCTGCAATTCCGGAATTTGACGGAAGGAAAATTCATTTGCAAAGATTGGTTAATCTCACGAAAGGACCACATGAAAATATTGCAGTAGAAGTCATTAAATATAAAATAATTAGCTCAACCTTATATAAGGTTCAAAGCGAGACAACCATCAATGACATAAATAAATTACAAGCCACAATAGTCGGTGAATCCCACGTTGTAAAGGCAAAAATGGCCAATACTGTACAAAAAAACAATTTACGAATGAAATAGATAATTTGCGTAAATTACTTGAAGCATAATCTTATATTGATGAAGGATTAGGTGCAGAGCACGCAGACACCTTCAGTACTAAGGAAGCTATATCCGCAATGATCAAAAATTGTGAACATGGCAAACTTAAAACAATATTAGAAGCCGGTACATTTAAAACAATGAACGAAGCTGTCAGCAAATATATTCGGAAAACCAACAAGTTCCCTTAAGTACTCAAAACCAAAATTAAACACAAAAGAGTACACAATCAATTTTAATCTAAATATTTTCATTAAAGCAAAGAAAGAACAAACAGGCTCACATTTTTTATAGATACGGGAGTTGACATTTCAATTGTAAAGTAATATTCTGATCAACTTTCTGATTTTGATTACAACAATATCACACAAATAACAGGAATAGGTAAAGGTTCAACAAATTCAATAGGCTTAACATTTCTCGAAATAATAACCGGTATTTTCATTATACCCTACAACTTCCATGTAGTTCCCAGTAATTTTCAAATACCAGGAGATGAAATAGTTGGAGTAGATTTATAAAGAAATTCAATTACCAACTAGAAATTGATTAATTCATACTTAGACCAAATAATCTTGATTGCTCCATACAAATTCCAATTATTCAGCTCGTTCCGAGGTGATTCGACAAATTAAAGTAAATACTATTGATAAACAAATTCTAATACCAAGTCAAGAAATTCGAAATGGTATATTTACTGGAAATACAATTTCAAATGCACAAAACGCATTTATTCGAATATTAAATACCACAAATGAAACATAAATGTTGAATATAAATATGAGATAAATACAAAAGATACAAAAAGAGAAGAATCAATCTTTTCAAAATTAAAAAAGAATTTTCCACCAAAATTTAAAACCGTAATGACAAACCTATGTTGAAAATATACAGATATATTTTGATTGGAAACAAAACCAATCACAACTAACAACTTTTAGAGACAAAAATTAAGATTGAAAAGTTATGAACCCGTTTATATTAAGAAGTACAGAAGTCCACATGGCCAAAAAGATGAAATAATAAACAAGTTGATAAACTAATAGAAGATAATATAGTACTGCCCTCAATTTCCGAATATAATAGCCCGTTACTACTGGTTCTAAAGAAAGCACTACCTGATTCTGAAAAGAAAAGGTGGCGTTTAGTGGTTGATTATCGCCAAATTGATAAATAGCCCCAAATTTCTTTCAACGAATGATGACAATAGCATTTTCTGGGCTGAAACCAATCCAAGCTTTTCTTTATATGAATGATCTAATAGTCATCGGTTGTTCCAAAAATCATATGCTTAAGAATCTAATTGATGTATTCGAGCTATTTAGTAAGAATAATTTGAAACTGCACCCAGAAAAGTGCACATTTTTCATGCATGAAGTGACCTTTCTAGCTCATAAATGCACTGAACGAGGTATTGTACCAGATGACAAAAAGTATGAAGTCATAGAGAAATACCCAGTCCTTACGGACGCAGATAGCGCCAGAAGATTCATTGCGTTTTGCAATTACTATCGTCGATTTCTAAAAAACTTCGCAGATTATTCCCGCCATATAACTAACTTATGCAAAAAGAATGTAAAATTCGAATAGACACTTCAATGTCAAGAAGTTTTTGACAATTATGTAGCCGATGCGTTGTCAAGAATAACCATCGATAAATTAAAAGACATTCAAAAACAAGTCCTGAAAGTCACTACCAGGCAACAAGGTAGACAAAATAAATCCTGCGCAGGAAATGAACAAGAACTTATGCTAAAGCAAAGTCTTAAAAAAGCTTCTAAGCACAACGTATATGAAGTCATCAAGAATGACGATGTACGCAAAGTATTGGTCTTGCATATAACGAATATGTTCTGTTTTTTTAAACATGGAAAAAAAGTTATCTTGACTTAGGTCAGTTCTTTCAATAGATACTTTTAAAACTATGGGCAATAAAATATTGAAATCATTAATCATAATAGCGTTACAAAAACGTTATCTAAAATTATAAGACACTACTACTGGAAAGACATGACGCGTCAAATAAAAGAATACGTACGTAGATGTTCAAAATGCCACAAGTCAAAAATAACTATTCATACAAAAACTCCATTAACAATAACTGAAACACCATTAATGGCTTTTGACAGAGTAATAGTGGACACGATCGGTCCATTAGCAAAATCAGAACAAGGAAATGAATACGCAGTTACTTTAATCTGTGATTTAACAAAATACCTTGTTGCCATACCAATTGAAAACAAAAGTGCAAAAACTGTAGCCAAAGCTATATTTGAAAATTTTATTCTAAAGTGCGGTCCGATAAAGACGTTCATTACGGATATGGGTACAGAATATAAAAATTCAGTAATCAAAGATTTATGTGAATACTTAGGTATCAAAACATGACATCTACTGCACATCATCACCAGACTTTAGGAAGTGTGGAACGAAGCCACAGAACATTCAACGAATTCATTCGTTCATACATTTCAGTTGACAAAACTGATTGGGCTGTTTGGTTGCAATATTTCGTGTATTGTTCTAATACAACACCATCAATAACACACTATTATTGCCCTTACGAACTTATTTTTAGTAAAAACCTTACAATTAACAAATCATTTAATAGCATAGACGACATCCATTATATAACATATATGATTATGCTAAGGAATCAAAATATAGATTAGAAGTGGCTTACAAAAGATCCAGAACAATGCTTGAAAAACACAAGCAAAATAATAAACAAATATATGACAACAAAATAAGGGACTTGGACGGTAACTATCGGGTCACCACACAAAACTATGTAAGCATTAGTATATAAGATAATTATAAGATTAAGTTGGAAAGAATAGAATAATGAAAGAGAAGGCAAAGAAAATAATAATTATTAATTAGGAGTATGTAAATATAACTGCGCCCTGTAATATTAGTTTAGACAAAAACCACGCACGCTTCTATCACAATCCCATCAATGTCCCAAAGCTTGCTTTGAACGCCGCAACAACAACAAGCAACAGCACAAAACAGTGACGCTAGCAAAACAAGGTAGGTGTAGTAAAAAGCGAACCCAACAGCGATCTATGTACGACCACGCATAAAACGGTACACGATAAAGACATGAGAAGAAAAATACAAACTGACACACACACTCCACGCAACAGCACATATGCAGCCACTGGAGCAACTCCGTTACTCGCTTCGGGCATAGGATTAAGGGAGAAGATCTGACAATGCCATTGTAATACCAAGAGGTCAGACAAGGAAAGGGAAGCAAGCAAAAGCACATGTCTGGAAAAAGTGTAATTTGGCTTTGATTAATCGCAAATTAATCAATGCGACAAAAATCACTTTGCATCGAGACGCCGACCAGAGTACACGGACCTAGCACGAGGCCATCCAAGAAGAAACTTTTTGCATCGAGGAGCCAGAGCACGCGGACCTAACCAGCGCATAATAAAACGTTTTTTTTTTTCAAGTGAACAAAATAAATAAAATAAATACAAGTCTTGTCCTCAAAAAGGACTCACGGCGTCACAGCGGACAGCAGCAACAGAGACGCAGCCAGCGACAAAAGGAACAACAGATAGCAACAGCAGCAACAGAGACACAGCAACGTAGCCAGCAGCAGCGAACAACGACGGACAGCAGGAACAGAGACGCAGCAGCAACGCTAGCAACAACACGTGTCCTCTAGGAACTCAGAGGAGGAAAAATACTGTAAGCCCTAACCTCACTAAGCACATGATATCTCGGCGAACTTATCTATAGAATATATCAATAGAATAGAACTATAATATGAATTTTAAATAAATAAATAAAAGTGAAATAATACAATAATAAATTTAAATCGATATTTTCTTAAATCCAAATCTGGAAACTAACACCGCCAGTGGTCGCTGAAATTTACTAATTTCTGTGACGATCGCCTGGACATAAGCCGACCTGCATACCTCGGCCTGTGACCACGTTACAGTGGCGCCCGAGCAGGGACCCTGGCATCCAGAAAAATTGATTTAAATTAGAAAAATCGATTAATCGATTAATAAAATAAAAAAAAAAAACAAAAAAAAGTTTTTACTAAGGAATATATGGTTTATTTAACAACTCGCTTAGGAATTACAAAACAGGAAAAGAAAAACAGCTGCGGAAAAAAAAATATTAAGAATAAAAGCTTGACCGAAAACCCAGTTTCTGAGGAAAAAATTACTAAAAAAGGGACATATTGTAAAACACACTTTTTCTGCCATCCGACTATCAATTCTTAGGTTCAATAAAATATTGTTTTTTTATTACATATTTATATTAACTAATAAATAAAATTTTTTTTTGAAAATAGTTTAACATATCCACATTATCCACACAAATATCCACCCCATAAAAAAAAAAAAAATTTTAAATTGATTTTTATCAATAATTCATTCATACATACTCCATATATAAAAGAAAAAATAAACATATTTAGCCATAAGACACAACCACGATTATAATATATAACCCACTCACGCGCACAACTACATATCAGCACAATATCATACACAATTTTCACCACACCCATACATAAGAAGTCGGCACCGAGACGGCAGATACAAAACAATTTTTACCAAAAGAAAAAAAAAAATCCCTCAATAGTATTTATTATCTTTTCCCATCGCACCGCGTGCACAACCAACATGGCAAAGTGGGTAAAAAACATTAGCAAACTGGAACTAAGTCAGTATGCTGAGGAATTTCTGGAGGACGCGGAAGGATCTGTAAAGGATCTTCAGGCAAGATTGACCGAGTTCATCGAGGCTGGCGATTACTCTGAAGACAGAAGACAACGATTGGTAGAGCTGGAGAGACGACATAGCAATTCACAAGTAGAAACCCAGAACTCCGACGGTATTCAATCGGGCTTGGGAACACACCAATAAATAGAAAATCCAAAGGAACCACCCCGCCTTTTGGTAACTAACGTTAACAACACAGCCTCCACAACTATTCGAGCGACGACCGAAGCAGCTAGAAGAACTGTATCACCCGCTAGATCCGAACGCAGAGTCGACCGAACCAGAACACCCAATGGGAAAAATGTAGCAGACGTTATGGACAGAGTACGCAAGTGGTCTGTTCACTTCGATAGCTGTACAGACCCGCTTGAGTTTGTAGAGCGTGTAGAGGAGCTCGTGGCAGCGTATATCCTACCTCAGGACATAATGCCACGGACGATGCCGGAACTTCTTCGTGATGAAGCCCTAATGTGGTGGCGAAACAATGGCGTCGATTGTAAAGACTGGTCATCCTTCCAGCGCGACTTCTTAGGTTTTTTCTTACTACCGCGATTTTATAACGGACTGGAGGATCGTATTCGACAACGTTTCCAACGACCTGGGGAGACATTCAAGGCATATGGGTTAGATTTACAAAATCTAATGAGGTATGCGAACGTAGATGCCTACAAAAAACTGGACCGCATTTATCGAAATAGTCTACATGAGGTACAGCTATATGTAAAGCGGAAGGATTTCATTACTCTAGCGGAATTAATGGACATGGTCAGCGATCTAGAGTTGCTACAAGTGCAAGCCAAACCCGTTCTAGAAAGACCAGTACAACATGCAAAAAACGCCAGGGTGGCTACCACCCACGGCCCCATAGATCCTCAAACAGCGTTCCGTAGATGTGGCGAGGGAGGCCATTTTTCAATCTGATGTCACAATGCACCCGTGCTGTTCTGCTGGGAGTGTGGACAGCGAGGTGTTCGAACGATTGAATGCTGCAAAAGACAACCGGGAAACGGCGAAGGCCCGACGGAGCAATGAGGAAACGTCGTCACAAATAAGAACCATTTATTGTAACCAACGCAGGCTCTTTGCTTCAGTTGCCTTGGGCAAAGAGCGTACCACGGCGATGATCGATACAGGGGCAACAAGAAGTTTTGTCAACCTCAACACCGCGGAAAGAATCCAGCACGAAGCTAGAGAGCGAACAGAAGACTTACGCGTACGACTGGCGGACGGTTCAAGTCGACTCGTCAATAGAATTCTGCAGATAGACGTTACCTTGGGTTACAGGACCTGGTTTTACCAGAAGTAACACACGATGTGTTGCTTGGGGTGGATTTCTTATCCCAGAGCGGAGCAAGATTTGAATGTGGAGGACAGACGATTATCATGAAGGATGAGATTGAGTACAATGGAATCAGCGAAGATCAAGCACACGCAAGGCATCAGGAGAATCCGGTCGAGAGGTCGCAGGCGCATTATGCCTCTCAGGATTTCTCACACTCTGGGCAACGCAACGACTATCTGGCAGGGGCACACAGGACTGTATCAGCCTCCGGGATTCACAGACAGGAAGCAAGAACCCAACTAGGACGACAGAGGTACAAAGAGAGGGTCAATTGGACAACGAAGTGCGGCAGTTCTTGGAACGAGAACTGGCACTTTTCAACGATCTATCGAGCACGAGCAACAATACTACTCATCGAATCATTATTGTCATGATAAACCACTCAAAGAAAGATATTTTCCACGAAATCCACCAATGCAAGCAGTGATTAATGCAGAAATCGACGAACTCATCGATAAAGGTTACATAGAACCATCACACAGCGCGTATAGTTCATCGATTATACTAGTACGGAAGAAAAATGGCCAATGGCGTCTCTGCACAGCTAAATGAGAACTAAGAGGCAGACGCATGCCCAATTCCTAGGATGGACTTTATTCTCGACCAACTAAGGGAGGATAAGTTTATCAGCACGTTAGACTTAAAAAACGGATATTGGCAAATCTCCATGGATTCACGCAGCAAACAATACACCACTTTCACTGTTCCCGGTCGTAGCCCATATCAATGGCGTTGGATAAAGTTATTGGGCCAGACATGGAGCCCTATGCATTTGCCTATTTAGACGACATTATTGTCATCAGTCGCACGAAAGAAGAACATCTAGAAAATCTCAGCGAAGTCTTCCGTCGTTTACGTGCAGCAAATCTTCGGGTCAATGAGGAGAAATGTAATTTTTTCCAGACCAAGATTAAATACTTAAATACTCTATCATTAGCGGCGGAATACACACGCGGAATACACACGGATCCGGAAAGATTGCTGCAGTTCGGGAGCTTAAACCACCTCGCTCAGTAAAAGAGGTACAAAGTTTCCTTGGCATCATGGTACCGACGTTTTATACCAGGGTTCACAGAACAAGCGAAACCCCTATATGACGACATTAAAAAAGGAAAAAGGTTTGAGTGGAGCGAAAAAAAACAACAAGCGTTTGAAACCTTCAAACGATTATTACCAGAAGCACCAGTCTTAGCATGCACGGCCTTCAACAAAACGTTCACCCTGCAGACAGACGCCAGCGATTACGGCCTGGGAGCTGTGCTCACACAGGAGCATGATGGGAAAGAAAAAGTGATTGCATATGCTAGTCGAAACGCTGAATGCAATTACTCAGCCACCGGAAAAGAATGCTTAGCGATTCTTTGGGGCATTCGCAAGATGAAAATGTACCTCAAAGGATACCACTTTGTGGTAGTCACGGATCATCTCGCGCTCAAGTGGCTTAACTCTATCGAGAGTCCAGCGGGTCGCATCGCACGATGGGGCTTAGTACTACAAACTACCAAACATCGTTATCGCCGAGCCCACTACGAAACACGTTCATCAGAAAATGCTACAAAAACCGCTGCTAGCAACAAAAGCAGCCAACAACCACCGCAATTCGTACCATCGTCACCTACAACCATGACATCGACACCAAAACCAAACACTCCTAAGACGCCCCGACCGCCTATCCAAAACGATGGCATCGAGAACATCCAACCAACCTCCACAAATCATGTGTCACCAACCGAACGTCGGCCAAAGAAGGGCAAAAGACCACGAGCTAATATCGAAATAGCACGTCACGAGCCTCGCAGGTCCAAAAGTCGGCGTACTAAGCAGCACACGCACCAAACGTACCATGAAGCACAGGTGCCGGAAGACGAGATAAAATCCGTCGGCAACGATAGTCACCCGCAATCATCGCAATCCGTGCCGTCTTCACCCACCACCAGGGTATCGACAAAAAACCCAGCACACCGGGAAAAGGCGTGTCTGCTACACTCGAACAGGCAACCACACCACGCAACCACAACAGGGCAGATTCGTGGTTCGATGCTTGGTCCTCGCAGAGACCACAACACGACTGACAATACCGATTACACCAGGGAAAACTCTGTTCGGGGCATTAGAGAGTACAACGCGGCCTAGCACACCGAAACACAAGGCCCCGCTATGCACGACCACGGACGACTCATCGTTCAAGCTCACCTTCAGCGAACGGTCTGCATTGATACTGCCGAGACGGAACTCCGATGAAGCCTTTCGCGAATCGCTTCGCTCACCGACGGCACAAGAGTAGGTCCAGGCGGCCGTATTCTTTATGCAAGATCACCACTCAAAGAGCCAATACACCAAGTCCTGTGGCGGGTATGCCCTCAACATGTGTTGCAGAAGAAGAGCCATCCACCATAGAAACTGACACGGAAGTCACCCGGTCACCAGACTCGCTTCCGACATTTGCGTCGTTGGACGATTGATGAAGAATCGGAGCAACATAGACCAGGGCCAGAGAAGCAGCAGCTCGTTGCCTACCCCATCGTCAGATGAAATTCCTGACGGAGCACGAAGGACAACGCAACAGCGTGCAGTTTTTACGCACTGGGGACTACCGCGTGTTCCTGTTGCAAACGGGCCAACACAAGCTGCGACTGGTGTAAGCAGCTTCGTCCCCCAAACGAGGGGGAGTGTGACGGTAACTATCGGGTCACCGCACAAAACTATGTAAGCATTAGTATATAAGATATTTATAAGATTAAGTTGGAAAGAAGCGTAGAAAAAATAATGAAAGAGAAGGCAAAGAAAATAATAATTATATTATAAAAGCGCACCCAACAGCGATCAATGTACGACCACGCATAAACGCATAAAAATTCAAACTGACACACACACTCCACGCAACAGCACATATGCAGCCACTGGAAGAAATCCGTTACTCGCTTCGGGCATAGGAGTAAGGGAGAAGATCTGAGAATGCTATTGTAATACCAAGAGGTCAGACCAGGAAAGAGAAGCAAGCAAAAGCACATGCCTGGAAAAAGTGGCGGAATTACAGTTAATCGCAAATTAATCAATGCGACAAAAATCACTTTGCATCGAGATGTCGACCAGAGCACACGGACCTAACACGAGGCTAGCCAAGAAGAATCTTTTTGCATCGAGGAGCCAGAGCACGCGGACCTAACCACCGCATAATAAATAGTGATTTTTTTCAAGTGAATAAAATAAATAAAATAAATACAAGTCTTGTCTTCAAAAAGGACTCACGGCGTGAGATCCGAACCCTTGAAAGCAGTGCCGGTACTGGATATTCATCCTATGTACCCAAAACCAACGCATATCTCAATAGATTTGACATGAGGTTGCTTAGCTTTCCATCATCCATTGAGATATCAGCTCAGAATTGAGCAGAAAAATATACCCTTTACAACAGCTTAAAGGTTTCTTTTAAATAGTTTCTTTTTGTCGGGTTATCCGTTCACTTTGGACGCTGATTTAAGCAAAGTCATACATCGCAAAACACAAATATACCGTTAGCTATGTGATACCAATATATCCAAAAACAAAGCAAACAACTACGTAACAGCGCCGGCGCCAATACTACTGTTAACAACAACAACAAATGCAAAAACAGTGCCAAAATACTGCTACAACAATGCCAGATTACGCAAATCTATGCCTTCTGCGCACTATTCGCGCTCATCGCCATTGTCCAAAGCGTTGCGGTTTCCTTGAATGTCGATAGTAACGCAACACACAAGAATTTTGTCCAAATGCATAAAAAGTACATTGTCCATTAAATACAAAAAATTTAATCAATCGATACAATAAGAAAAAATAAGAAAAATCAAAACTGCAATCTCTTAAGGCATCAGTTTGTGCTTCGGAAACAAAAAATCACAGCTAAGGTTACAGTCGTCACTAGAGTTGAGCTTTATTTCACTACCTGTGATTCAATCACGGCGACTGAAAAATCACGAATATCACTTGCTACTCGATATTGTAAATGACACAGATTGAGTATTATTTATTTCTTACAAGTGCCACTGTGATTCATGGCGTATGAGTAATATATCATGCATATCATCAACTGATATTCGTGATTTTCAGTCGCCGTGATTGAATCGTGACTATCGCTCCACTGATATTCGTGATTTTCAGTCGCCGTAATTGAATCACTGACTATCGCTCAACTGATATATACTATCAATATCAAATGGCAACTGATATGCGTGATTTTCAGTCGACGTGATTGAATCACTGACTTTCGCGCAAATGATATATTGTATCAATATCAAGTGGCAACTGATATCATTGGTAAAGAATTGCAATGAGGTTATGCCACTTGGTCAATCCCGGGAAGGATTATGCGGGATATACATGTTCCAATGGGTTTTTGGAATGGGCGCTGCAATCAGCAATCTGTTTTTTGTACCATTTTAAGCTAATCCTCTACAGAAAATGGCGCAAAAAAGAAGATATTCCAGAAACTGATGGCGGTTTCCTGTAGTATGGAATTAGTCTCAAAGAACATTAATGAGGATATGTCACTTGGAATATATACAAATCAGGTGACACCTAAAATACCCTGTTCCCGCCTCAATTCCCATGATTTTTGTAAGGAGCCCATAGTCTGTTGCGGGAGCCCACACTCTCTGGTTTTTTGTACCATTTTAAGCTAATCCTCTCCAGAAAAAGGCATTACAAAGCATAATTTCAAAATTCAAGTGTTTTCTTTAAATGCTTTCTTAGTATCCAAGCGTGATAGCTTTTAGCGATTCAACCTTAATGGAAACCGCAAAAGAAAAGCTGGTAGCAGCCGTTAACAATAGACTACAGACGTTGCAATATATACTTCATCCAAATCCCGTGAATACATATGAGAAGACGTTTTGGGGTAATTTTGATGCTATGGCTGCAACGTATAAACCTAAGGTCACAGGGAGCTCACGCGGATTGGTTGAGGTCGAACGATATGTAGGTGTAAATATCATCCCGCGAAACTACGACCCCTGAAAGTGGTGGCATGCTAATACCCAAACCTTAAAGAAGTCGCACGTGAAAAGCTATGTTGTCTGGGGTCGTCTGTACCATGGACAAAATAATAGTAAGAATGTAAGGAGACATAAGCTTTGTTTAATAAATTAAATGGATAAAAAGCCTTCTTTTTTGCAGTAGCACTTAACGCACTCACGGTGATTTGAAAGTAGTAGTCATGAAAATCACTGCTACTCATAAATCACTGATTAGCTCATCTCTAGTCGTCACCCTATTTGGGCCAGGTGCCTTTTTACGAGTACCATCATCTCTGCTGTTTTAAATACTCCGCCTTCTATAACAGCAGTAATGTCATTCGGATCAACTATTATTTGTATTGGAAAATGCTCTGTTTGGCGAGAAAACAGGTGTTTCACCACATTGTTAAGAAACTTGGAGTCGATAGGTATTTGCTACGTAATATTTGGTGACAATTTTGTGGGTCTGTATCGGGCTCTCGAAGAAGAGTTTCCAAACACCTTTCCTTGCTCTGACATATAAGCTGCTTCAGATTAGTGCGTTTTCCTTTCAATTTCTCCCGTTGACCCGTTTCATACATCCACAAGACTACTAGGCAGTAACGATCAAAACACACGTAATCAACGGAAGGCATGACCCGAGCATGTTGGATGTGGGAACGGTACGACGTCCGTCCAAGTTGCACTACTTTCTGGCAACCAATGTACGCAACAGGCTCAGCATGATGTTTGGCGAGAAAACAGGTGTTTCACCACATTGTTAAGAAACTTGGAGTCGATAGGTATTTGCTACGTAATATTTGGTGACAATTTTGTGGGTCTGTATCGGGCTCTCGAAGAAGAGTTTCCAAACACCTTTCCTTGCTCTGAAATATAAGCTGCTTCACATTAGTGCGTTTTCCTTTCAATTTCTCCCGTAGACCCGTTTCATACATCCACAAGACTACTAATCAGTAACGATCAAAACACACGTAATCAACGGAAGGCATGACCCGAGCATGTTGGATGTGGGAACGGTACGACGTCCGTCCAAGTCGCACTACTTTCTGGCAACCAAGGTACGCAACAGGCTCAGCATGATGCATTCCGGTCGTCGCAACACTCAACGGAACCTAGCTGTCGGATAGCTGCAATCACAACAGAACGACGAAGCCTATTCAGCCAGACTCTTCCAAATTTTCCTGGAGTTCTATACGGCTTCTGATGATATAGGTTAGCAGTGGAGACATATCTTCTACTCCATGGATACGGCTGCCAAGGAGGTCATACTTGTCACCATACTAGTGACGAACTCTTGGTATGACGAGGAGTCTCGCCAAGCTAGAAAAACTCTGCAATCGGGAGCAATGCAAGCTGGTGGATAGCGAAATTGTGAGAAATGGAAAGAGGAGAAAGAAGAAATAAAAAGACGGGAGCTTGAGGATGTTGAAGTGCTATTCTGCTTTGACGATAACGGAAGTCTGGTTTCAGATGCAGAGGAATCACTGAGGCTATGGAGAAGTCGCTTCTCTGTTCGCTGTCTGCGATTTTTGTAATCTCTCGATTTAGTACATCCTACACCAACGGTCGGGCACTATATTCCACAAGGAAGTGATGGTACTCGCGTAGGCTGATGACATTGACATCATCGGCATGAACAAATGTTTAGTTAGCGTTCTCGAATATCGATAATACCGGTTCTGCTGTATGGCGCAGAAGCATGGACCCTGACATCATCGGATTCAGCGTCTTTGGTAGTGTTCGAGAGAAAGATTATTCTTACGATTTCTGGTCCCCTTAGAGTTGGCTTCGAGTTTAGGACCCGTATATGTATGTATGATGATGTTGACATAGTCCAGCTCATTAAGCTCCATCACTAAAGGATTACTACAGAAACTTGAATTTGATTGGTGGAAGGCGTCAGAGATAAGATGGCAGGAATGGTTTATGATGATCTGAAGAATCTCCGGATTGCCAGTGAATGGCGTCTGCGCGTATTAAACTACACCGAATGGAGCTCTTTCCTAAGTGCAGCTTTGTCCGATCGACGGTTGTAGAGCCACCTAGTAGGTTCAATATTTCTATAGAGCCTCTTTTGGCTTTCCTGACAGATTTTTTTTTGTTGATTCCTAGCTCATTTAAGTTGTTATATACAGCTTTACTTTTACTATTGGTTTTTTCAAGTTCGCAATTTCCTTGGGCTTGGGACCAGTTTTTCGGAAGCTGAATTCAATATATCTATGGTATGAGAAAGAATGTGGTCAGTGTTATATACCCTGCCTGCGGTTTTTTATTATAGAAGTTGGGTAACTTCCTCTATTTAATATCTCAAGGTTAGTGCCTAGTAGGAAATAAAGAAGAATCTCACCTCGATTGTTTATGTCTGTGCTTCCCCATTGAGTCTGGTGGGTATTTGCGTCACAGCAAATAATCAGGCTCGTCTTGCTGGCGCTGCTGTCTTCTGTCAGCTTCTTCAGGGACCCAGAAGGTATATCTCCGGTAAAGTACAATCAGCCTTCAAATGACAAAACTGGCGTCAATTGAAGCATCTAGCTCCGGCAACCCTGGCCTTCTCCGCAGTACTCTCCAGCAAACGACGTCCACCCACATCTGGAACCATTTTCTCATAGCGTAGAAGCATCTGTAGCATATTACTCAAATTTGTGCAGTATAACTGACCAGCACAGCCACCTCTGTCTTACAATCCGTCAACTATATATTTAATAATGTCGATGTCCTCTAAATCAATCTGTTGCGCTATGTCACACATAGCCAAATAATACTGCAGCACCGTCTCCTTCTTATGTTTTTTACGCGCGCCCATCTACTGGCCATTTCTAGACGCGAATACCTGTTGTCAAATACGTCCAACAATCCTTTACGGAGCACTGGTCAAGTGGTAGCACCATTACATGAAGCGAACAACTTAACTGAACCTTTCAGTAAGTGACGTGCGAAATAGTAAATCCTTTCATCACAGACACCATAAATATTAGCTGTCTCCTCCATCTCTCTCAGCCACTGACGCAGGGATACGCCGTCGTCTCCCGTAAATGTCGACGCAATAGTTTCAAAATCGTGAAAGTTAATAGACACGCCGCCGGCCGCGCTGGCTGCTATTTCATCACTGCCGTGAGCTCAGCAACCTGCTTGGTTTGCTTAACCAATTCACACTCCAAGTCCATCGCCCTGGTGAACTCTTATTGAGAGCAGCACGCACATGCATCGCTTCCGGCACCAATGTGTCACTATCCATTGTGCCCGTTTCTTGTAGCATAGCTGCAGCCTCGTTCTTGTGCAATTCGCCTTTCTGTTGAACCTTCTCTTCGAAAGCCTTACGACCATCTCCTGTGGCATCCCGCTTGTCATCGTGCAGTACAACTACCTCCAGTGAATCAACACCAGCCACACGCTTCAATGCCGTACGAAATTGAGACATGTCTGCATTGGCGCCAAAAGACACGCTATGCTCATTCAAAATGCACATCAACTCTTCTCTTGTGCACTTAAGAATTTGTTGATAATCCATTTTGGTGTTTTTTGAGGCACAACCCCACACCTGAATTATAATTTCGGGTTTTTATGTACATATATATTTTATTTAAAATTAACATCAGCGGCGATTTTTCTTGATTTTTATTTTTCGCTGGAGACTGAGACTTAATGATAAACTTACATATAATGGAGACACAAGCACCTATAACTTATTATAAATACAACTATGCTTAACGGCTTAAACTATTTAAATAATATCAGTTACATGTTTACACCTCCTTACTTCATTTGGGCCAACCTTGCGAGAGTTGCTGGAACGCTGGACAGAGGATTGCAGATGATTTTCTTCAGACTCCGCTTTTTGACGCGCAGTCTGAGTTTACATCAACTCCACCACCGCGCCCCATTTGGTTTTTGTTGATGTTGGCGATCGTGCTACAACTGTCATGGTCAGCTTCAACCACAACAGAGGGGTAACCACTGGGAACACGCATACGGGATTTCGCGCTACCGTGTTCGCCGGTGCTAGTAGTCTTGTTTCCACCGTCGTTTGGGCTGACATCCCACCGCGTGTTAGCTCCCTCTGTTTCTCCATAGTGCGTTTATTTTTAGGGGATTTCACCCCTAGCCGTTTAGGCCTACCGCCAGGCACCCCACGGTCTGATCTCAATGCTTTCCGTATGTCGAAGTCATAGTATACTTTATACTGTATCAGAACCTCAGCTAGCTACTGCGTTACCTGAAGTGTAAGTGCGTAAGTGACACTAGGTATTACCCGCTTATTCCAAGGTTAACACAGTGTCCATTGCCCAGCCGACACTCTCGTCACTCAGTAAAGGGGTTTGTCAGCCTAAAATGCAATAAAAAATGAATAAAACAGACACGGACGCAAATTAATATTTTCTAAACGGAAAAAATTAAAAAAATAGCTATAAGAAAAATTTTCTAAACGGAAAAAATTAAAAAAAAAGCTATAAGAAAAATTTTTTTGTTGGACGCATTTGACAACAGGTGTTCACGTCTAGAGATGGCCAGTAGATGGGCGCGCGTAAAAAACAGAATAAGGAGACGGTACTGCAGTACTATTTGGCTATGTGTGACATAGCGCAACAGAGTGATTTAGAGGACATCGACATTATTAAATATATAGTTGACGGATTGTAAGATTGTAAGAGGTGGCTGTGCTGGTCAGTTATACTACTGCACAAATTTGAGTAATCTGCTACAGATGCTTCTGCGCTATGAGAAAATGGTTCCAGGGTGGCCGGAGCTAGATGCTTCAATTGCCGCCAGTTTTGTCATTTGAAGGCTGATTGTACTTTACCGGAGCTCCCAATGAACGCATGTTATCAATGCGGGGCACCGATCATCGATACCAGTGTCCTAAAGGTAATGCTCTTGCTGCTTGCACCGGATGAGATGCTGGATGGAATGTCTCGACAATTAGTAAGTTTAATTATTCCAGCTAGTAAAGAAATATGTACTAATAAACACATTTATGCTTTGTTTGACACGGATAGCCCCGTTAGTTTTCTACGAAAATCAATTGTTCCTAATATGCGAGATCGAAAAGCTGAGACAAGTAGATATTACGGTATCGGAGGCAAGCCAATTCCTACTTTTGGAAGTATCAAATGTCACTTAATTTACAATAAGATGTAGTATTTTATTAATTTTTTAATTATTTCGGATCATTTTATACCGACAGATGCACTGCTCGGTAGGAATGCTCTTAATACATTACATGTAAAGTTAATACAAATCGTGAATGCCAATGAAGGCGTATTATTATCAAATTCATTAAATGAGAACTGTTCTGTTAAATCCATATGTGCATCTTTCTTTACCAGCCTAGATAAAAATAGTATATTACCTAGTGATAAGAATGAGTGTAATGTACCTGCGGTTGAGTTGGCGGTTTCGAGTGAAAACTGTAAGCAATGGCTGGCGAAATGGGTAATATGTGTTGCGCTATTGATTTCGAAGGACATTATGTGATTGATGTGAGTTCAGAGTTTGGTTTGGAAACAGCATGACAATAGAGCAGGTTCAGATTATAGTATGAGTATCCACTTGACGGACACCACCCCGTTTTACTGTGCGCCGCGTAGATTATCATACTATGAAAGGGATATGGTCGCAGATATTATTGATGACTTAATAAAAAACAAAATTATCCGTCCTAGTAATTCTCCGTATGCCTCCCCAGTAGTACTAGTGAAAAAGAAAACGAGTGACATACGTATGTGTGTTGATTATCATGGACTAAACAAACGAACTGTTCGTGACAATTTCCCTCTACCTTTGATCGAAGACTGCTTAGAATATTTAGAGGGAAAGTTATTGCGACCCGCACGATAGAGGAACATTTAGTAATTTTGACAAAACTACTGGACATACTTTCAATGAACAATTTAGAAATTTATCTCAAGAAAAGTGTATTCTTGAGAAACGTAATTAACTATTTAGGTTATCACGTAGACTAAAATTGTTTGTTGCCAAATAATGCGCACATTCAATGTGTTCGAGAGTATCCCGTGCCAAGTAATTTAAAAGAATTACATTCGTTGTTTAGCCTATATTTCCGTCGATTTGTGTTTCAGTTTTCCGCGTTTATTTTTAGGGGATTTCACACCTAGCCGTTTAGGCCTACCGCCAGGCACCCCATGGTCTGATCTCAATACTTTCCGTATGTCGAAGTCATAATATACTTTATACTGTATCAGAACCTCAGCTAGATACTGCGTTACCTGAAGTGTAAGTGCGTAAGTGACACTAGGTATTACCCGCTTATTCCAAGGTTAACACAGTGTCCATTGACCAGCCGACACTCTCGTCACTCAGTAAAGGGGTTTGTCAGCCTAAAATGCAATAAAAAATGAATAAAACAGACACGGACGCAAATTAATATTTTCTAAACGGAAAAATTTAAAAAAAAATTTTCTTATAGCTTTTTTTTAAATTATTATTTCATATAATTTTTTCTCGAAGGCGTTTTATTTGTTTTCAATGTCTTTCAAATTACGGTCGGTTATTTTTTCCACTGTGATTGAAAAGTCACCGTGTCACTTAGTGATTGAGCTATCGTAAAAAGAGTGATTGGAGAATTACGGGTTAACGAGTCACTTGTTCGTATTCGTTTCCTATACGAATCCGAACACATGTCACGATAAAATACTTGTATCACTGTTGTGCCAATCATAGCTTTCGTTTTAGCGTTGCAAATCGCTGGTTCGCTACTAATAGTAAATGTGAATGATTTTATTCAATTGCGAATAACCACAATTTACATTTTATATTTACCTAAATATATGTAAGATATTATTACATATTAATTATATTATATATTAATTATTATATCTATATATATAAAAGTGATTGCGCATTTGTTGATAACTTCGTCACGCGAGTACCAATGGGTGTATTGAGCACAAATTTGAAACATATGTTCGAGTGATACTCCGATTGTATAATTTTTTTTTTGTACCCGGTAGGTGGCGCTATGGTCGAGAAAAATGAAAAATCTGTATTTATAGGCCGACAACAACCTTCAAATAATTTTTCTGTCAAATTGATTTTTCTGCATCATTTCACATTATTTGATCCGATTTGTTTGTTTTGTATTATTATTATTATTATTATTATTATTATTATTAATTAACAATGCCGCGACCTAGAAGATCTAATCTTTCACAACGAAATCGTAAAGCAATTAGGTTTCGAAATATTGACGATCAATCAAATGAAGAAGTACTAGAAATCACAAGAGAGGAGCTCAGCGTTAGTAAGGCCCGACTTCGTGCTTCTCAAAGACAAGAGCAAAGAGAGGAAGACCGTGAAACGGATAGCATAGGATTGAGATATCGTCAAGCTTATCGCATAAGAAGAAATGCTTCAAGTGTTGATTTGAATCGAGCAGAATCAACCTCTGATTCAACATGCGGTCTCGGAAAAAATATGCATGCATGATGTTGTAGGTGAATATAACTACGGAACTTTGAATTTTTATAAGTTTTTTTTTCGAATTCACGTTTTCTTTTTATGGTAGTTTTTCAAGCCGTGTTACATACATACGGATGTCATGGATACCCAGGTCCCTGCTCGGGCGCCACTGTAACGATTGCACCGCACTTATTTTATTTCGTAAATTTTAAATTCAGAATTTGCTGTTTTATAATTAGCAATGTTTCGCATTAAATCATCTCAAAGTTTTAAGCAACTTAGCTTTATCTTATATATTATATATATATATATATATATATATATATATATATATATATATATATATAGATAGATAGATAGATATATATATATATATATATATATATATATATATATATATATATATATATATATATATATAGAGAGAGAGAGAGAGAGAGAGAGAGAGAGAGATATATATATATATATATATATATATATATATATATATATATATATATATATATATATATATATATATATATATATATATATATATATATATATATATATATATATATATATATATATATATATATATAATTACCATCCTTCCCCTACCTACCATTCTAATTCCCCTGCCCCTCTTCACCTTCTACCACTTTCCCTTCCTCCATTCCCTACCACCGCTTCAATCAAATTAACATGTATAGAATATTTCATCCCTCTATCTTAAAAGGAACCCGGCACGTTGCTGCCCTTTCCCCTACCTCTTCTTCCCCCGCCCCACCTTCTCTTTGCCCCTTTCCCTATCACCTCTTCCTCTATTACCTCTTCCCCTACCACCACGTTTAATACCATTTCTTCCCCTGCCCTTCCTCCTACCTACCTTCCTTGGACTAAAAATTCTCTCTGTCGCCTTTCCCATGCGGGATAAAGCTAAGTTGCTTAAAACTTTGAGATGATTTAATGCGAAACATTGCTAATTATAAAACAGCAAATTCTGAATTTAAAATTTACGAAATAAAATAAGTGCGGTGCAATCGTTACAGTGGCGCCCGAGCAGGGACCTGGGTATCCATGACATCCGTATGTATGTAACACGGCTTGAAAAACTACCATAAAAAGAAAACGTGAATTCGAAAAAAAAACTTCTAAAAATTCAAAGTTCCGTAGTTATATTCACCTACAACATCATGCATGCATATTTTTTCCGAGACCGCATGTTGAATCAGAGGTTGATTCTGCTCGATTCAAATCAACACTTGAAGCATTTCTTCTTATGCGATAAGCTTGACGATATCTCAATCCTATGCTATCCGTTTCACGGTCTTCCTCTCTTTGCTCTTGTCTTTGAGAAGCACGAAGTCGGGCCTTACTAACGCTGAGCTCCACTCTTGTGATTTCTAGTACTTCTTCATTTGATTGATCGTCAATATTTCGAAACCTAATTGCTTTACGATTTCGTTGTGAAAGATTAGATCTTCTAGGTCGCGGCATTGTTAATTAATAATAATAATAATAATAATAATAATAATAATAATACAAAACAAACAAATCGGATCAAATAATGTGAAATGATGCAGAAAAATCAATTTGACAGAAAAATTATTTGAAGGTTGTTGTCGGCCTATAAATACAGATTTTTCATTTTTCTCGACCATAGCGCCACCTACCGGGTACAAAAAAAAAATTATACAATCGGAGTATCACTCGAACATATGTTTCAAATTTGTGCTCAATACACCCATTGGTACTCGCGTGACGAAGTTATCAACAAATGCGCAATCACTTTTATATATATAGATATAATAATTAATATATAATATAATTAATATGTAATAATATCTTACATATATTTAGGTAAATATAAAATGTAAATTGTGGTTATTCGCAATTGAATAAAATCATTCACATTTACTATTAGTAGCGAACCAGCGATTTGCAACGCTAAAACGAAAGCTATGATTGGCACAACAGTGATACAAGTATTTTATCGTGACATGTGTTCGGATTCGTATAGGAAACGAATACGAACAAGTGACTCGTTAACCCGTAATTCTCCAATCACTCTTTTTACGATAGCTCAATCACTAAGTGACACGGTGACTTTTCAATCACAGTGGAAAAAATAACCGACCGTAATTTGAAAGACATTGAAAACAAATAAAACGCCTTCGAGAAAAAATTATATGAAATAATAATTTTATATATATATATATATATATATATATATATATATATATATATATATATATAATTACCATCCTTCCCCTACCTACCATTCTAATTCCCCTGCCCCTCTTCACCTTCTACCACTTTCCCTTCCTCCATTCCCTACCACCGCTTCAATCAAATTAACATGTATAGAATATTTCATCCCTCTATCTTAAAAGGAACCCGGCACGTTGCTGCCCTTTCCCCTACCTCTTCTTCCCCCGCCCCACCTTCTCTTTGCCCCTTTCCCTATCACCTCTTCCTCTATTACCTCTTCCCCTACCACCACGTTTAATACCATTTCTTCCCCTGCCCTTCCTCCTACCTACCTTCCTTGGACTAAAAATTCTCTCTGTCGCCTTTCCCATGCGGGATAAAGCTAAGTTGCTTAAAACTTTGAGATGATTTAATGCGAAACATTGCTAATTATAAAACAGCAAATTCTGAATTTAAAATTTACGAAATAAAATAAGTGCGGTGCAATCGTTACAGTGGCGCCCGAGCAGGGACCTGGGTATCCATGACATCCGTATGTATGTAACACGGCTTGAAAAACTACCATAAAAAGAAAACGTGAATTCGAAAAAAAAACTTCTAAAAATTCAAAGTTCCGTAGTTATATTCACCTACAACATCATGCATGCATATTTTTTCCGAGACCGCATGTTGAATCAGAGGTTGATTCTGCTCGATTCAAATCAACACTTGAAGCATTTCTTCTTATGCGATAAGCTTGACAATATCTCAATCCTATGCTATCCGTTTCACGGTCTTCCTCTCTTTGCTCTTGTCTTTGAGAAGCACGAAGTCGGGCCTTACTAACGCTGAGCTCCTCTCTTGTGATTTCTAGTACTTCTTCATTTGATTGATCGTCAATATTTCGAAACCTAATTGCTTTACGATTTCGTTGTGAAAGATTAGATCTTCTAGGTCGCGGCATTGTTAATTAATAATAATAATAATAATAATAATAATACAAAACAAACAAATCGGATCAAATAATGTGAAATGATGCAGAAAAATCAATTTGACAGAAAAATTATTTGAAGGTTGTTGTCGGCCTATAAATACAGATTTTTCATTTTTCTCGACCATAGCGCCACCTACCGGGTACAAAAAAAAAATTATACAATCGGAGTATCACTCGAACATATGTTTCAAATTTGTGCTCAATACACCCATTGGTACTCGCGTGACGAAGTTATCAACAAATGCGCAATCACTTTTATATATATAGATATAATAATTAATATATAATATAATTAATATGTAATAATATCTTACATATATTTAGGTAAATATAAAATGTAAATTGTGGTTATTCGCAATTGAATAAAATCATTCACATTTACTATTAGTAGCGAACCAGCGATTTGCAACGCTAAAACGAAAGCTATGATTGGCACAACAGTGATACAAGTATTTTATCGTGACATGTGTTCGGATTCGTATAGGAAACGAATACGAACAAGTGACTCGTTAACCCGTAATTCTCCAATCACTCTTTTTACGATAGCTCAATCACTAAGTGACACGGTGACTTTTCAATCACAGTGGAAAAAATAACCGACCGTAATTTGAAAGACATTGAAAACAAATAAAACGCCTTCGAGAAAAAATTATATGAAATAATAATTTTATATATATATATATATATATATATATATATATATATATATATATATATATATATATATATATATATATATATATATATATATATATATATATATATATATATATATATAATTACCATCCTTCCCCTACCTACCATTCTAATTCCCCTGCCCCTCTTCACCTTCTACCACTTTCCCTTCCTCCATTCCCTACCACCGCTTCAATCAAATTAACATGTATAGAATATTTCATCCCTCTATCTTAAAAGGAACCCGGCACGTTGCTGCCCTTTCCCCTACCTCTTCTTCCCCCGCCCCACCTTCTCTTTGCCCCTTTCCCTATCACCTTTTCCTCTATTACCTCTTCCCCTACCACCACGTTTAATACCATTTCTTCCCCTGCCCTTCCTCCTACCTACCTTCCTTGGACTAAAAATTCTCTCTGTCGCCTTTCCCATGCGGGATAAAGCTAAGTTGCTTAAAACTTTGAGATGATTTAATGCGAAACATTGCTAATTATAAAACAGCAAATTCTGAATTTAAAATTTACGAAATAAAATAAGTGCGGTGCAATCGTTACAGTGGCGCCCGAGCAGGGACCTGGGTATCCATGACATCCGTATGTATGTAACACGGCTTGAAAAACTACCATAAAAAGAAAACGTGAATTCGAAAAAAAAACTTATAAAAATTCAAAGTTCCGTAGTTATATTCACCTACAACATCATGCATGCATATTTTTTCTGAGACCGCATGTTGAATCAGAGGTTGATTCTGCTCGATTCAAATCAACACTTGAAGCATTTCTTCTTATGCGATAAGCTTGACGATATCTCAATCCTATGCTATCCGTTTCACGGTCTTCCTCTCTTTGCTCTTGTCTTTGAGAAGCACGAAGTCGGGCCTTACTAACGCTGAGCTCCTCTCTTGTGATTTCTAGTACTTCTTCATTTGATTGATCGTCAATATTTCGAAACCTAATTGCTTTACGATTTCGTTGTGAAAGATTAGATCTTCTAGGTCGCGGCATTGTTAATTAATAATAATAATAATAATAATAATAATAATAATACAAAACAAACAAATCGGATCAAATAATGTGAAATGATGCAGAAAAATCAATTTGACAGAAAAATTATTTGAAGGTTGTTGTCGGCCTATAAATACAGATTTTTCATTTTTCTCGACCATAGCGCCACCTACCGGGTACAAAAAAAAAATTATACAATCGGAGTATCACTCGAACATATGTTTCAAATTTGTGCTCAATACACCCATTGGTACTCGCGTGACGAAGTTATCAACAAATGCGCAATCACTTTTATATATATAGATATAATAATTAATATATAATATAATTAATATGTAATAATATCTTACATATATTTAGGTAAATATAAAATGTAAATTGTGGTTATTCGCAATTGAATAAAATCATTCACATTTACTATTAGTAGCGAACCAGCGATTTGCAACGCTAAAACGAAAGCTATGATTGGCACAACAGTGATACAAGTATTTTATCGTGACATGTGTTCGGATTCGTATAGGAAACGAATACGAACAAGTGACTCGTTAACCCGTAATTCTCCAATCACTCTTTTTACGATAGCTCAATCACTAAGTGACACGGTGACTTTTCAATCACAGTGGAAAAAATAACCGACCGTAATTTGAAAGACATTGAAAACAAATAAAACGCCTTCGAGAAAAAATTATATGAAATAATAATT
>JAWNNQ010002119.1:0-14609 GCA_035044765.1 Leucophenga montana
GAACGGAACATTAGAAAATGTCGAACATCTGCGTCGTAAAAACTATTTGTAAATTATAAGTGCTATTATGTTTTAAGCGAAGTTTATTATTAAGTTTTAAGACAAAATAGCTGCAAATTGTGCAAAACATTTTATTTGTGCACATATACTCAGTGGTTGGAGAAGGGACAGGAGAAGAGGGGTAGGAGAATTGGAGGTAGTGTCAAGGAGCATGAGGAAAGTGGGGCAGAGGGCAGGTGGTGCAGGGGAGGGAGAGGTAGGGGAATAAGAGGTAGGGGAAAGGGCAGCAACGCGTCGGTTTCCTTTTAAAAAAAGAAGAAGTGGTAAGGGATTTGGGAAGGGGAAAGAAAAGTTGATTCTTGGGAAAGGGATAGAAGGGGGTGACAAAAGGGGGAGATGGGTAGGGGAATGGGAGGTAGGGTAAGGGGAAGGGGAAGCAGTGGCAGGGAAAGGTAGGGGGAAGAAGAGATTGAGGAAAGGGCAGCAACGCGTCGGATTCCTTTTAAAAAGGAAGAGGGCGTAGGGGAAGGGGGGATGAAAAGGTGAGTGTTGGGAAAAGGATGGAAGGGAAGAGGGGCAGGTTGAGTAAGGGATCATAGGGAAGGAGGGGTAATGGCAATGGGAATGGCAGCAACACGCTGGGTACCATTTAAGATAGAGGGACGAAATGGTGTATACATGTGTGGTGTATACGGAGTGGCAACGGGGGCAGCGTAAGGGTGGTTGTACAACGGGTAAAATTGACAGGAGAAGAGGGGTAGGAGAATCGGAGGTAGAGTCAAGGGGCATGGGGAAGGTGGGACAGGGGAAGGTCTGGCAGAGGGAAGGTGGGACAGGGGGAAGGAGTGTCAGTGAAAGGAGAGGCAAAGGGAACGGTAGCAACGCCGGGTACCAGCTAGTTGATTAATAATTAATATAATAATAAATATGCAGAAAAACAAAATTTTATTATGCATAAAAAATTATGGTCTCTTTTAGTAAATTTTTCCCTCGGACACTATGTGTTTGCTCGAGCTTTTTTTCTTAATTCTTTTCGCAGTAGTTTGTTTTCTCAGGTGTAATTTTTAAGCGACTTGTATGAAAAACCATAAAAACTTGCCCTCAATGTTTTGTTGTATATTTTTCTGCTTTTAAATTCTTTAATGAAAATTGTTTTTTTTTTTTAATTAATTAGTTCTAATCCGCTTATGTTCAGACTTATGTTCATGGTTCATATAAGTGAATGACCCAAGTTACCTACAAAATGCAAGAGAAAGACTACCTTTATACAATCAATATTTGTAAACTATATTGGAATAGAAGCATTTATCTCAAACTGCACTTTCGGATTTCAAAAACGATGCTATGTACTTATCAACGATGGCGAATTACGAACGTTTTTGCCTTAGGAGCAGGTAGTGACAACCACGATTTGAAAAGCTATGAGCTCAATTCTCACTTCTCAGCAAAACAATACTGTACAAAATTGTTGATATCATTGTCAAAATAATTCGCTGTAAAATTGTAGACAGAGTTAAATTACTGCCGATGAAATGATTGATGTAAGCAAAAAAGGGCAAAAGAGTCTAGTCATAAAATACGTGAGTCGCGTATAATTTATATGTATCAAAGAAATTCGGTAGATTCACTTTCTGCTAACGTTCCAAGACAAATTTGAACGCAATTGTTTCAAAAATGGTGAAGTTATTAAAAATGATAGAGTTTTAATTGAGTTTTAGTGAAATTTCCATTCAATAAAATTAATGATAACGGAATTTTTCCTTATTAATTATTAAGCCAATTCCCAATCTTGTCTAATCATTTCAAAAATTTCAATAGAGCATTAGTAGGACTTACTCGAACGCATAATCTGTCAACACACCATTACCTCCAAAAATATGAAAAAAGACATAATAATGAGGAATTGGAATAAATTACAACTGCAGATACAAAAAAATTTATGGACTCCATGCCAAGACGTCTTACGGAGGTACTGGCGAGAAAGCGTCCTACCAGTTATTAGCACATCATTTTCTTCGAAAAAAGGAGCCTGTACGCGGTAGTGCGGTGGTGCTTTTCTGACATGTTGTATCATAAAATGATTTAAAACTATAATTTAAACATTTGAAATGCAGAAAAAATATTATTAGTTAAGAGAAATTAATAAACTATATAATAAAACAAAGTTTGATTCAATACATAAATCATTAGCTAAAATATTTGCGGATAAAGTTAAAATTTAAAATTTTTTTGTGGTGTACGCAGCGTTTTTGGAGCAAGTGTACATATACTAGAGATGAGCTATTCAGTGTTTTATTAGTAGCAGCGATCATCGTGACTGCTACTTTGAAATTAGAGTGATTTTCAACTACTACTGTTTCAACTACACTGTTGAAATAAAAAGCAAAACAAAAATATTTTCTCTATTTTTTTGTTTTATTATACCCACACTATCGAATGGTTTCTTCTATCATTTTAAGTCAATCCTCTCCAGAAAATGTCACCAGGTATCGATTTGGTGGCACATCTGGCAAATACATGCTGTTAAAATTATGCTTTGTACTGCGAATTTTTGGAGAGGATTGACTTAAAATGGTACAAAAAAACCATTCCAGAGTTTGGGAGATTGTCGAAATCATTGGGTTCCCGTTACAGGATATGCGCTGCTTAAAGATCTTGGGAATTAAGGTGGGAACACGGTATTTTAGGTAGTCACCTGATTTGAATACATTTTAATGCCAACTATTGTAGATTTCATTACATTTCAAAAACCCATTGGAACATGTATATCCCACATTACAATTCCCAGGATTGATCAAATGTGATATCATCAATACAATTCTTTTGGACTAATTCCATACTTCAGGAAACCACTATCAGTTTCTCGAATACATCCTTTTTGGTACAATTTTCTTGAATTTTCTTAAAATATCATAAAAAAAGAGAGTTGGATATAGTCTCAAAGATTGAGCTTCAATAACAGAGGAAGCGTTCCTTAAAAAAAATCTTGATTTCCGATTCCATAAAATGACTGCATCATCTCTTCTTCACACAGTCCTTACCAGGTGGGATCAAGTATCATATCTTCACTACAAATTTTAAGGACTAAGGTAATACTACGTGAAATATGAAAATAACACTAGATAAATATCAGAAATAAAGAAACATTTAATTTTCCACTCAGTTAAAAAAAGCAAAAGGTAATGAAACATGATAAAAGTTAATGAAACATAAATATTGAATTTAAAACAAGTTCTAAAATAGCTTTATTAAATATTAAGTACTCGCCCGTGAATGCTACGTGTATGATACAATATATCGGTTGAGCAATATTTAACTACCTGTGATTTAATCATGGCGATTGAAAATCACTATCAGTACCTACTCTTGTACTTCACGGTAAGGTTTCACAAAAACCATTCCGCTAAATTAACCTGACAAGAGTACCGACAACAATTGCAAAAAATAATGTGCGATAGTACAATACATATTAGAGTTGATATTTAACTACCTGAGATTCAATCACGTCGACTGAAAAACACTGATATCAGTTACTACTCGATATTGTAATTCACGGCGTATTAATAATATATTATGCATGTAGTGTTAGTAGCACAAAAACTATCAACATATCAAGTTGATGCACGATATATTACTGATACGCCGTAAATCACAGTAGCACTAGTAAGAAACAATTGATACTCAATCACTGATATTTACAATATTAGTGAATCACAGTTATTTAAATATCGCTCCACTCTAATAAACACACATTCCAACACATGCAATTATGCACTGAGTGCAGCCGCTGCGTCCATTCAGTATTTCCTCCTTCTTTCTCAATTGTGAGAGCGACAGAGCTGAACTGCGATAGAAATAAAAGCCGAAGATGCGATGGGAGCTGTCACGTTCAAAATTTTTAGTAACAAATCTTTGTAAGAAATGACTTATCTATGCAGTCAGCGCTCGAAGTTTTACCAATTAAAAATGCTGTAATTTTGTCAATTTTTATTTTTTTATTATTTAAAAACCTCAGTATATCATAAAAACATTTCAAGTTTTTAGAAAAATATGTTATTGATCGATTTAGCCACATTTAGCGCTGATAATAGCATCGAGTTTGTAAGAGAAGACTTCGCACGCTGCACGAATGTGGTACGATAGTATTTTGTCCCATTCTCGGCTAAGAGTAATCTTTAAGGCGTTGACCGTCTCATATTTTTTAGTTAATACTTTGACCTGCAGAATGGACCATATGGAAAAATCCATTAGGTTTAAGTCTGGGAATGGCACTCTTGCTGTGAAAAAATTAAGATGGGAACGTTATCTTGTAAAAGACGTTGGGTTTCTCTGGCTTTATGGAATGGTGCCACGTCTTGCTGAAACATCAATGGTTTCTACCGAATTGTTGACGTGCTCTAGATAACATAGCATCGCTTAAAATCTTTTCACGGTAGATGTGTTGATTTACCTTTACGCCTTGTTCAATGGAAACGAGTGGTGATCGTACTCTGGCAGTTACCGCGACCCAACCATTACTGATGCAGGCGTTTGTTTCCGCAGATGAATTCGCTGGTCTAAATTAACTTTTGATTTCGACTTTAAACATACATGATCGCTTTATTTCTATTCATATTGCTGAACCATAAATGTTTTTTCATCAGAAAATACCACATTTTCAGGCTCGCCACAAACGTGCAAGTCTTTTAACACCTTTGCCCTTGCTAGGCCAACTGTCGTTTGTGCAGGTATTAAATCTTGCATTTTTGTATTTTGTAGGGCTTCAATCGTAATTAATTCATTAAATATGTACCCCATGCTACGACCCATTGAGGTTTTTCACCAATTGAACTGTGCTTTGTCGTGGATTGCATTGAGTTCTGGCTTTCACCTTTCCAACCATTTCTACCGATTGTTTGTTGTTTTTGGATGTCCACCTCCATGGCGTTTTTTGATCCTACCAGTATCATTGTAATTTGTAGTGGTTCGATTCACAAACATTTTGTTCGCACGTAAATGACGTAGCTCATTAATAAAGGCTGGTTGCGATTTTCCAGCCAAAGACAAAACAATAACACTGTTGCCTTCGAAGCAGTTGGTAAAATTTCGAGCGCTAACCCCTGTATATTGCATTTCTAGTGTTATTAAACGAAGCGATTATCGGTAATGTATTTATTATTGGCGTGTGATTGACAAACGATGATCTTTGGTAGAGTGGGACACAGCATCACGTAAACAAATGTGATTTCTTTGTTTCATTACTACGAGGCTGTAACGATATTTTGATACTTTTATTCCATTACTAATTTTTCTTTCAAGATCCGTAACTTTTTTAATTCCTGTTGTTTTTTATACAGATAGAACCATAGGGTAAAAGGGTATATGAAGTTTGTGCAAATGTATATACAGACCCTATAAAGTATATATATATTCTTGAACAAAATCTTAAGACGAGTCAATATAGACATGTCCGTCTGTCTATCCGACTGTCTGTTTGAACGAACAGGTATTGGAGACTTTAAGAGATGGAGGCTTCAAATTTGGATATTTAAACTCCCCTTTTCTGCCTTCAGAGTAATGTTAACTAGTATTAAATGGACATGCCAACCCCACTTTAAGGGGTAGCCCATACAAACATGGACCCTATTTTCAAGGATTAGTGTAGAAATTGGTTTCGTTTTATTATGATAGAAAGACCAAAATTCTAATAAAATATACCGTGTGGCTCCAGAGCGGTTCACTACAAGGGATGGCCTCATACATACCTCAATGTTTTGTTGTTTGATAGTTTTTTGTTTTTGTTTGGATTTAAGCTGAAATGTCAAACTTGGCGTATCTTGCCGATCTGGGCCTACCTACATTATAGCAGGTAGGGCCAGATCGGCCCTCTTTAAGGGGTAGCCCTATGCAAACCACCGTTATTAAATATTTTAATGAAAATTGTTTGTTTTTGAATTAATTAGTTCTAATCCGCATATGTCCTGGTCGGACCACTACAGAATATAATATATGGTTCATATAAGGACCCTTGAACGATGTACAGTGTCAAAGTCAAACATACTCGAGTGCAGCGTTCTTTCTTGTTTTACAAATCACAATAAATAAAATAAAATCTATTTGTGTACCTTCATAGGCCAATTCGTAACACGGGTTCAAGAACAGCACACCACTAGCCGACGAGCCAGAGACGGAACCTTGCGTGCCAAACCCTATCGGCGAATAAACTATTGTAAGCTATTGGAATAAAAGCATTTATCTCAAAATGCACATCGGATTTCTAAAACGATGCTATGTACTGTTTCTCTTATATAGCCGATGGCGAATTTCGAGCGCTTCTTACTTTGGGCATAGATACTGACATTATAAAGCCTTATCATTTTCAAGTTTTAATGTAAGCACAACAAAATATATTGTCATATGTAACGAGTTTTGAGAGACTCCTGGTGGTCTCAACTTTTTTCTTATCAATGTTGAAAATTTTTACTTTGGTAGTATTGGAAAATACGTTAAAAAGTATTGTCAGAATTGAACAGTTTTCCTCGGTCATGGTAGAAATCTTGGTATTCACGTAAATAATTGAGTTCGATTACGCAGATTTCACAAATCTAAAATTGTTTTAAATTTGTGAAATCTGCGTAATCGAACTCAATTATTTACGTGAATACCAAGATTTCTACCATGACCGAGGAAAACTGTTCAATTCTGACAATACTTTTTAACGTATTTTCCAATACTACCAAAGTAAAAATTTTCAACATTGATAAGAAAAAAGTTGAGACCACCAGGAGTCTCTCAAAACTCGTTACATATGACAATATATTTTGTTGTGCTTACATTAAAACTTGAAAATGATAAGGCTTTATAATGTCAGTATCTATGCCCAAAGTAAGAAGCGCTCGAAATTCGCCATCGGCTATATAAGAGAAACAGTACATAGCATCGTTTTAGAAATCCGATGTGCATTTTGAGATAAATGCTTTTATTCCAATAGCTTACAATAGTTTATTCGCCGATAGGGTTTGGCACGCAAGGTTCCGTCTCTGGCTCGTCGGCTAGTGGTGTGCTGTTCTTGAACCCGTGTTACGAATTGGCCTATGAAGGTACACAAATAGATTTTATTTTATTTATTGTGATTTGTAAAACAAGAAAGAACGCTGCACTCGAGTATGTTTGACTTTGACACTGTACATCGTTCAAGGGTCCTTATATGAACCATATATTATATTCTGTAGTGGTCCGACCAGGACATATGCGGATTAGAACTAATTAATTCAAAAACAAACAATTTTCATTAAAATATTTAATAACGGTGGTTTGCATAGGGCTACCCCTTAAAGAGGGCCGATCTGGCCCTACCTGCTATAATGTAGGTAGGCCCAGATCGGCAAGATACGCCAAGTTTGACATTTCAGCTTAAATCCGAACAAAAACAAAAAACTATCAAACAACAAAACATTGAGGTATGTATGAGGCCATCCCTTGTAGTGAACCGCTCTGGAGCCACACGGTATATTTTATTAGAATTTTGGTCTTTCTATCATAATAAAACGAAACCAATTTCTACACTAATCCTTGAAAATAGGGTCCATGTTTGTATGGGCTACCCCTTAAAGTGGGGTTGGCATGTCCATTTAATACTAGTTAACATTACTCTGAAGGCAGAAAAGGGGAGTTTAAATATTCCATCTCTTAAAGTCTCCAATACCTGTTCGTTCAAACAGACAGTCGGATAGACAGACGGACATGTCTATATTGACTCGTCTTAAGATTTTGTTCAAGAATATATATATACTTTATAGGGTCTGTATATACATTTGCACAAACTTCATATACCCTTTTACCCTATGGTTCTATCTGTATAAAAAACAACAGGAATTAAAAAAGTTACGGATCTTGAAAGAAAAATTAGTAATGGAATAAAAGTATCAAAATATCGTTACAGCCTCGTAGTAATGAAACAAAGAAATCACATTTGTTTACGTGATGCTGTGTCCCACTCTACCAAAGATCATCGTTTGTCAATCACACGCCAATAATAAATACATTACCGATAATCGCTTCGTTTAATAACACTAGAAATGCAATATACAGGGGTTAGCGCTCGAAATTTTACCAACTGCTTCGAAGGCAACAGTGTTATTGTTTTGTCTTTGGTTAGCGCTCGAAATTTTACCAACTGCTTCGAAGGCAACAGTGTTATTGTTTTGTCTTTGGCTGGAAAATCGCAACCAGCCTTTATTAATGAGCTACGTCATTTACGTGCGAACAAAATGTTTGTGAATCGAACCACTACAAATTACAATGATACTGGTAGGATCAAAAAACGCCATGGAGGTGGACATCCAAAAACAACAAACAATCGGTAGAAATGGTTGGAAAGGTGAAAGCCAGAACTCAATGCAATCCACGACAAAGCACAGTTCAATTGGTGAAAAACCTCAATGGGTCGTAGCATACATATTTAATGAATTAATTACGATTGAAGCCCTACAAAATACAAAAATGCAAGATTTAATACCTGCACAAACGACAGTTGGCCTAGCAAGGGCAAAGGTGTTAAAAGACTTGCACGTTTGTGGCGAGCCTGAAAATGTGGTATTTTCTGATGAAAAAACATTTATGGTTCAGCAATATGAATAGAAATAAAGCGATCATGTATGTTTAAAGTCGAAATCAAAAGTTAATTTAGACCAGCGAATTCATCTGCGGAAACAAACGCCTGCATCAGTAATGGTTGGGTCGCGGTAACTGCCAGAGTACGATCACCACTCGTTTCCATTGAACAAGGCGTAAAGGTAAATCAACACATCTAACGTGAAAAGATTTTAAGCGATGCTATGTTATCTAGAGCACGTCAACAATTCGGTAGAAACCATTGATGTTTCAGCAAGACGTGGCACCATTCCATAAAGCCAGAGAAACCCAACGTCTTTTACAAGATAACGTTCCCATCTTAATTTTTTCACAGCAAGAGTGCCATTCCCAGACTTAAACCTAATGGATTTTTCCATATGGTCCATTCTGCAGGTCAAAGTATTAACTAAAAAATATGAGACGGTCAACGCCTTAAAGATTACTCTTAGCCGAGAATGGGACAAAATACCATCGTACCACATTCGTGCAGCGTGCGAAGTCTTCTCTTACAAACTCGATGCTATTATCAGCGCTAAATGTGGCTAAATCGATCAATAACATATTTTTCTAAAAACTTGAAATGTTTTTATGATATACTGAGGTTTTTAAATAATAAAAAAATAAAAATTGACAAAATTACAGCATTTTTAATTGGTAAAACTTCGAGCGCTGACTGCATAGATAAGTCATTTCTTACAAAGATTTGTTACTAAAAATTTTGAACGTGACAGCTCCCATCGCATCTTCGGCTTTTATTTCTATCGCAGTTCAGCTCTGTCGCTCTCACAATTGAGAAAGAAGGAGGAAATACTGAATGGACGCAGCGGCTGCACTCAGTGCATAATTGCATGTGTTGGAATGTGTGTTTATTAGAGTGGAGCGATATTTAAATAACTGTGATTCACTAATATTGTAAATATCAGTGATTGAGTATCAATTGTTTCTTACTAGTGCTACTGTGATTTACGGCGTATCAGTAATATATCGTGCATCAACTTGATATGTTGATAGTTTTTGTGCTACTAACACTACATGCATAATATATTATTAATACGCCGTGAATTACAATATCGAGTAGTAACTGATATCAGTGTTTTTCAGTCGACGTGATTGAATCTCAGGTAGTTAAATATCAACTCTAATATGTATTGTACTATCGCACATTATTTTTTGCAATTGTTGTCGGTACTCTTGTCAGGTTAATTTAGCGGAATGGTTTTTGTGAAACCTTACCGTGAAGTACAAGAGTAGGTACTGATAGTGATTTTCAATCGCCATGATTAAATCACAGGTAGTTAAATATTGCTCAACCGATATATTGTATCATACACGTAGCATTCACGGGCGAGTACTTAATATTTAATAAAGCTATTTTAGAACTTGTTTTAAATTCAATATTTATGTTTCATTAACTTTTATCATGTTTCATTACCTTTTGCTTTTTTTAACTGAGTGGAAAATTAAATGTTTCTTTATTTCTGATATTTATCTAGTGTTATTTTCATATTTCACGTAGTATTACCTTAGTCCTTAAAATTTGTAGTGAAGATATGATACTTGATCCCACCTGGTAAGGACTGTGTGAAGAAGAGATGATGCAGTCATTTTATGGAATCGGAAATCAAGATTTTTTTTAAGGAACGCTTCCTCTGTTATTGAAGCTCAATCTTTGAGACTATATCCAACTCTCTTTTTTTATGATATTTTAAGAAAATTCAAGAAAATTGTACCAAAAAGGATGTATTCGAGAAACTGATAGTGGTTTCCTGAAGTATGGAATTAGTCCAAAAGAATTGTATTGATGATATCACATTTGATCAATCCTGGGAATTGTAATGTGGGATATACATGTTCCAATGGGTTTTTGAAATGTAATGAAATCTACAATAGTTGGCATTAAAATGTATTCAAATCAGGTGACTACCTAAAATACCGTGTTCCCACCTTAATTCCCAAGATCTTTAAGCAGCGCATATCCTGTAACGGGAACCCAATGATTTCGACAATCTCCCAAACTCTGGAATGGTTTTTTTGTACCATTTTAAGTCAATCCTCTCCAAAAATTCGCAGTACAAAGCATAATTTTAACAGCATGTATTTGCCAGATGTGCCACCAAATCGATACCTGGTGACATTTTCTGGAGAGGATTGACTTAAAATGATAGAAGAAACCATTCGATAGTGTGGGTATAATAAAACAAAAAAATAGAGAAAATATTTTTGTTTTGCTTTTTATTTCAACAGTGTAGTTGAAACAGTAGTAGTTGAAAATCACTCTAATTTCAAAGTAGCAGTCACGATGATCGCTGCTACTAATAAAACACTGAATAGCTCATCTCTAGTATATGTACACTTGCTCCAAAAACGCTGCGTACACCACAAAAAAATTTTAAATTTTAACTTTATCCGCAAATATTTTAGCTAATGATTTATGTATTGAATCAAACTTTGTTTTATTATATAGTTTATTAATTTCTCTTAACTAATAATATTTTTTCTGCATTTCAAATGTTTAAATTATAGTTTTAAATCATTTTATGATACAACATGTCAGAAAAGCACCACCGCACTACCGCGTACAGGCTCCTTTTTTCGAAGAAAATGATGTGCTAATAACTGGTAGGACGCTTTCTCGCCAGTACCTCCGTAAGACGTCTTGGCATGGAGTCCATAAATTTTTTTGTATCTGCAGTTGTAATTTATTCCAATTCCTCATTATTATGTCTTTTTTCATATTTTTGGAGGTAATGGTGTGTTGACAGATTATGCGTTCGAGTAAGTCCTACTAATGCTCTATTGAAATTTTTGAAATGATTAGACAAGATTGGGAATTGGCTTAATAATTAATAAGGAAAAATTCCGTTATCATTAATTTTATTGAATGGAAATTTCACTAAAACTCAATTAAAACTCTATCATTTTTAATAACTTCACCATTTTTGAAACAATTGCGTTCAAATTTGTCTTGGAACGTTAGCAGAAAGTGAATCTACCGAATTTCTTTGATACATATAAATTATACGCGACTCACGTATTTTATGACTAGACTCTTTTGCCCTTTTTTGCTTACATCAATCATTTCATCGGCAGTAATTTAACTCTGTCTACAATTTTACAGCGAATTATTTTGACAATGATATCAACAATTTTGTACAGTATTGTTTTGCTGAGAAGTGTATAATTTCGAGAGGCTCATATAGCTTTTCAAATCGTGGTTGTCACTACCTGCGCCCAAGGCAAAAACGTTCGTAATTCGCCATCGTCTATATAAGTACATAGCATCGTTTTTGAAATCCGAAAGTGCAGTTTGAGATAAATGCTTCTATTCCAATATAGTTTACAAATATTGATTGTATAAAGGTAGTCTTTCTCTTGCATTTTGTAGGTAACTTGGGTCATTCACTTATATGAACCATGAACATAAGTCTGAACATAAGCGGATTAGAACTAATTAATTCAAAAAAAAAAACAATTTTCATTAAAGAATTTAATAGCGGGGCATTTCAGCTTAATTCAGAACAAAAGCAGAAAAATATACAACAAAACATTGAGGGCAAGTTTTTATGGTTTTTCATACAAGTCGCTTAAAAATTACACCTGAGAAAACAAACTACTGCGAAAAGAATTAAGAAAAAAAGCTCGAGCAAACACATAGTGTCCGAGGGAAAAATTTACTAAAAGAGACCATAATTTTTTATGCATAATAAAATTTTGTTTTTCTGCATATTTATTATTATATTAATTATTAATCAACTAGCTGGTACCCGGCGTTGCTACCGTTCCCTTTGCCTCTCCTTTCACTGACACTCCTTCCCCCTGTCCCACCTTCCCTCTGCCAGACCTTCCCCTGTCCCACCTTCCCCATGCCCCTTGACTCTACCTCCGATTCTCCTACCCCTCTTCTCCTGTCAATTTTACCCGTTGTACAACCACCCTTACGCTGCCCCCGTTGCCACTCCGTATACACCACACATGTATACACCATTTCGTCCCTCTATCTTAAATGGTACCCAGCGTGTTGCTGCCATTCCCATTGCCATTACCCCTCCTTCCCTATGATCCCTTACTCAACCTGCCCCTCTTCCCTTCCATCCTTTTCCCAACACTCACCTTTTCATCCCCCCTTCCCCTACGCCCTCTTCCTTTTTAAAAGGAATCCGACGCGTTGCTGCCCTTTCCTCAATCTCTTCTTCCCCCTACCTTTCCCTGCCACTGCTTCCCCTTCCCCTTACCCTACCTCCCATTCCCCTACCCATCTCCCCCTTTTGTCACCCCCTTCTATCCCTTTCCCAAGAATCAACTTTTCTTTCCCCTTCCCAAATCCCTTACCACTTCTTTTTTTTAAAGGAAACCGACGCGTTGCTGCCCTTTCCCCTACCTCTTATTCCCCTACCTCTCCCTCCCCTGCACCACCTGCCCTCTGCCCCACTTTCCTCATGCTCCTTGACACTACCTCCAATTCTCCTACCCCTCTTCTCCTGTCCCTTCTCCAACCACTGAGTATATGTGCACAAATAAAATGTTTTGCACAATTTGCAGCTATTTTGTCTTAAAACTTAATAATAAACTTCGCTTAAAACATAATAGCACTTATAATTTACAAATAGTTTTTACGACGCAGATGTTCGACATTTTCTAATGTTCCGTTCAACTTTTTTAATTTTTTCTTTCATAAGAACCTTCTCCTGACAATAATAAACAACAAAAAAAAGAGTTAGCGAAAACATAGATTAATTTTTATATATATAGACTACTATATATATAGACTAGATCCCGGCGCGTTGCTTTCCTTCCCCTTGCCTATCCTTTCTCCTGCCACTCCTTCCCCCTGTCCCACTTTCCCCATGCCCCTTTATTCCTTTACTCACCAATTCCCCTACCCCTCTTCCCCTGTCCCTTCATCCCCTTCTACAGGCACCCCTTACGCTGCCACCATTCCTCTCCCCCCTCCCCCTACCACTCCTTACTGTAACACCCCTTTTCTCTGCCCCCTTCGATCCCTTCACATGAATACAATATTTCATCCCGACAGATGTTCTCCTGTCTTAACTATGAATATTGAATTCGAATTGGTACAATAATTAATTATTGTAGTGCTCTTTGATACACATTATTCTTCGTTTTATTTTCTGGTGCGTATATGAATAGGTGTGTTGGTGTGCCAACACGGGAACTGGCGACATATAACTGGCCATGTGAAAAACATGAGTTTTCAAATATTGATGCCAGAAACACTTAGCGAATGCCCTTGCGATTTATTTATCGACATTGCAAATGCTAGTCGCACTGGAAATTGTAACCGTTTAAACTCGAATTGCATGTCGCTCGGAATCAAAGGAATCCATGGAATTAAAATTACTTCGCCTTTGTACTTCCCTTTCAAAATTGTGGCTTCGATGACGTTGTTCATTAATTTTTTCACTGCAAGCCGTGTGCCGTTACAAAGTTGTGGGTGGTTTATATTCCGCAACAAAATTATTACCGATCCGATATTTAATTGCAGATTATGATGTGGTATCAGGGCAGCTTGGTTAGTGACGGAATCAATCGATTTGTATGTCATCAATTCGCTAGTTATCTTATTTTGAATTTGAAAATTTATTTCGTCGACATCAACGTTTTTTGCAGCTAATGTAACTTGTTCGCGCAACCAAACATGATTATTGTAATTTTGAGAAATGTTTGGGAAAACCTTATCGATTAGTTCCGTCTTTGATTCAGTAAAGTGACAAAAATTGGTAGGTAATGTAATGTATCCTAATGATAGTCAACAGGTATTTTGCCATTACCAATATCGAGCAATTGTTTGGAAAAAACTTCCCCAGATTTGTCGTTCTGCTAATTGACTCTCATGTTTATATTTAATTTCATATTTTAATTAGAACTCTTTGAATTAATTTCATTTCTAATGTTCCGCTCAACTTTCCTTCTCCTGACACTAATGAACACAAAAAAAAAGAAATTGTTACATTGGTTCACGCGTGATGCGATGACAA
>JAWNNQ010002122.1:0-51388 GCA_035044765.1 Leucophenga montana
GGTACAAATCGGCGTCTTTCTTATGCTGACGCTGTTACAGGTACACATACACAACAACAATATTTTCAGCAAGAATGTCAACAAGAATCACAACAGAGCTCATCATCTTCCATGGATCATAAGTTTGGTGCACTCATGGCCAAGTTTGAGGATATGGTGCAAGCTCAAACTGAAATGTTAAAAATGCAGGGTCAAATAATGCATCTTCTGACAATTCTGGTGTCAAATTCCCAGAAATAGGACTACGCATTGGCATCTGGAATGACAATGGATTGACAAATCAAGCCAACGAACTTGAAGTATTCATAGGCCAACATCATATTGATATTTTGTTGCTGAGTGAGACGCATCTCTGCAGTAGATCCTATTATAAGCTGTTGGGATATGATCTACATTTAGCTAACCACCCTGATGAGAACCGTATGTGTGGTGGAGCTGCTGTACTCATTCGTTCGTTGCTTAATCATCATCCTTTGGGCTCTGTGCGCATTGATGCTATGCAAGCCGCTATTGTTAAAGTGTCTAATGATCATGGAGACTTTATCTTTGCTGCCGTTTACTGCCCTCCTCGGTATATTTTATCTAAGATGCAGTTTAAAGACTTTTTTTATAATGTTGGTCCCAAATTCATGGCCGCTGGTGACTGGAACGCTAAGCATCGCCTCTGGGGATCCAGTTTGGCTTTAGGCATCACCATGGGACCCCTGAACAAGTGCACAGAGTTTTCCAACATATTCTTAAGGCCTATGAGAATAAGCAATATAGCTGTGCTGTTTTTCTTGATGTACAGCAAGCTTTTGTTAGAGTCTGGATTGAAGGCCTTCTCTTCAAAATTAAATCTATTTTGCCTACATCGCAATTCCTTCTTTTGAAGTCGTATTTGCTTAACCGTGCCTTCACAGTCGAGGTGAAAGATGAGCGCTCAGGGATCCGCCGCATTGCTGCTGGTGTACCACAAGGCAGTGTGCTTGGTCCTGTCCTTTATACTTTGTATACTGCTGATATGCCAGTTCCAGTAAATGAGAACATGCTTCTGGCTACACATGCTGACGATGCGGCCATACTTGCAAACTCAAACTATCCACATGAAGCTTCATCTAACGTTAAAGACCGTCTTGAAGATTTTCAACGTTGGGCAAATCGCTGGAATATAAAAGTCAATAGCGAAAAGTCTAGTCACTGTACTTTTTCATTGAGGCAAGGGAACTGCCCGCCCGTTTTGCTCAACAATTTGGTAATACCTCATGTTGATCATGTATGCTACTTAGGTTTTAACTTTGAAAGACGTGGCACCTGGCGTAAGCATATTCAAAAAACCGCAGCAGTTTGCTACGCTAAACTCAAAAAGTTAAACTGGTTACTTCGCCCAAGTAGTAAACTCAGCCTCGAAAATAAACTGCTTATTTACAAATCAATCATTATGCCTACCTGGATGTATGGAATGCATGGGGCACTGCTGCTGCCACAAATATAAACCGTATACAAGTACTTCAAAACAAGGTCTTGCGTAAAATAACACATGCTCCTTGGTATATGCGCAATAAGGTTTTACATCGAGATTTCAAAATACCAAAAGTCATGGAACATTTGAACTTCCACAGCAGCAGATATAATGATCGACTTCTCATGTTAATCATTTAGCAGCGGCTCTGGTCGTTAATACATGTCGGTGACGGCTCCAACGATTTCATCCAAATGATATTCAAAATAGGCATTAAGCCTTATTTTTTGTTAGTTATGTTACATACTCTAAGCTAAATTCCTTAATGTCACTTTTTTTAACATTCAAATATATTATAGTTTTTAAGTAAACTGATCGACTTTCACTTAAGATAATAAAAAAAAAAAAAAAAAATGAAAGTTGATTTTCCCAATTCAATGGGAATATTGCAAATTCATAGACAGATTTTACAAGTTTCAATTTTGAAAAGCTTTCAGTTTAATCTATCAAAAATAAAATAGTTTATGAAACAAAAGTTTAATAATGGGCGGTTGGATTGAGCATGATATGAAATCGTTTGTACTCTATCTGCTGACAAAAATATTACTTTCCCTCACATTTAAATATATAAAACAAACGACTTGAAATACCCTGCACACTACCCTTATGTAGAATTAAAAAAAAAAAACAATTTTTATTTTGATTAAAAAAAAGTTTGGTTTTTTTTTCGTCACATAGAATGTGAATTAGAGTTAAGCGATATTTAACTACCTGTGATTCAATCACGGCGACTGAAAAATCACTGATATCAGTTGATACTCGATATTGTAAATATCAGTGATTGAGTACCATTTGTTTCTTACTAGTGCTACTGTGATTCACGGCGTATGAGTAAGACAGCATACATGTAGTGTTGGCAGCACAAAAACTATCAACATATCAAGTTGATGCATGGTATATTACTGATACGGCGCGAATTACAATATCGAGTGGCAACTGATATCAGTGATTTTTCAGTCGCTGTGTTAAATCACAGACAGTTTACTATCGCTCAACTTAAATGTTTCTTTCTGATATTTTCTTGGTTTTTTTATATCCTATCCTCTCTAGAAAATGACATCAAAACACAACTCTATCAGAATGCCATTGCATTTTCACTTAGTTTTCATTAGCCCGTACAAGTTGTAGTGAAGATATGGCAATTGATCAATCCAGGAATGAACTATGTGAAAAATAGATGATCCAGTCAATTTTTGGAATCGGAAATGAAATAAGCAATAGTTGGCACTAAAATAATTCCAAAACCGATGACTTTCTGAAATACAATCTTCCCACCTCAACTCCCAAGAATTTGTTAAGGACTATATATCCAACTCTCTTTTCTTGTTTTTTATGCTTTTCTTGTTTTTTATGCCATTTGAAGCTAATCCTCTCCAGAAAATGGCACCAAAAAGAAGATATTCCAGAAACTGATGGCGGTTTCCTAAAGTATGGAATTATTCCCAAAGAATTGTAGTGAAGGTATGACACTTGGTCAATCCTGGGAAGAATACTGTGAGATATACATGTTCCAATGGGTTTTTCGAATGGGCGCTGCAATCAACAATAGTTGGCAGTAGAATATATACAAATCAGGTGACTACCTAAAAAACCCTGTTCACGCCTCAATTCCCAAGATTTTTGTAAGGAGCCCATATCCTGTTGCGGGAGCTCAATGATTCCGACTATTTCCCACACTCTCTGGGTTTCTTGTAGTATGGAATTAGTCCCAAAGAATTGTAGTGAAGATACGACATGGCTGAAATATACACTTATAAAAATGTTGCATCCTAAAAACAAATACGTTTGGTCTTAAATTGTTTACTCTGTTATGAGTGTATAACTTTGTATGACAAACGATTAATGCGTTGCAGGCCTTCAAACTGATAATATCAGGTTCACATAAGATGTAGAGTACACAAAAGGATCGTTCTTTCGATATAATGTGTCAAGAAATATAAACGTTCGAATTGTACTTTGCTCATCATAAAACTGCCAAAGCAACACAATTTACAGTTGAGGGATGGTCCTGCAACCTTTATACAAAGATGATATATTTAATTACATTATGATTACCATAACGTTACCATTATGTTATTAGTAAAATGTAATTTGTGTTGCGAATTGTTACTTTGGAGCCCAGAGTATCAAATTGTATATGCACCACGACTAAGTATAGCACTCTTGTATTTTTTATTTAATACAGAAATTTAGTGTACATTCAACAAAATATTCACCATATGTCATTATTAGGCAACTAAATCGTTAAATTCTGTGGCTCAGACTGTGAATAACTTGTAATTTTTTGGGTTAACGATTTGCATTTCGGTTAAAGTTATTGTTATTGCTATTTTATACAACTGATACTAGTGTAAAAACGAATGCTGAGAGGCTTTGTTTACAAGGCAGTTTGCTTATACTTTTATGAACATCTCAGGAACATTGTTATTTTGTATGTGTGCTCATAGTAACATAGAAAGATAAATTTTACGAAGATTGTTTCAATTTTTTACATAATTTACATAACACTTATTTTAATCTCTGATCCGAATCATTCACAAACTTTTTCTTCTTCGACTTTCTCAATAGGTTCAAGGACTTTGGAAAGTATTCAGTTTGTAAACGCGTCTATATGTTTGATGTATTTCATTTATTTACAAGTTGCTGTAGTTTTTTTTACACATCCACAACAATTGAAAATATTGGCTTGATTGCCGAATTGAAACTCACTCACAATTAGATCACCACCGACGATGACGGATAAGGACGGTGAAGATATCTACGGACTGTGACTGACTTGATTTCAACGGTGACGAAGTTCAAAAGAATATAATAGAATTGAATTCGCTCCGACCGACTGTTGGATACTAAATAAATTTAAACACTGCTGAGCTCTTTAACTAAGCTTTTCACATATACACAAGCTCACACACAAACACACACACACACACACACACATACATAGTATATAGGGGTGCTGCTGTTCAGCTGTTTGTCAACTTGATCATCGTGGTTTACAAATGAGGGTGCTGAGGTAGAATGTATCCACAAACTAAACCAAATCAACAAAATTCAAGGGAAGTAAGTAGACTGAAAAAGCAACAAATGAACAATTCGTTTGGTACGATGCTCGATGGATCTCTAACTCGCAGTGTGTGTGTGTGTGTGAGTGTGTGTGTGTGTGTAGATACAAAAGATTAATCCGAAGCTATGATAAATTGATAGTTACACTTACATACGATACGATACAGTGGTATGCTATAAATACATTACATATTCTACAGGTATTGTAAATTTTGATATTTTAAAGTATTTAACTTTCTATAAAAATTGTACATTATATTTGCATTGAACTTCAAGCCTACATAAATAATGAAACTGAATATTTTTTAAGTGTTTGTGAAAAGGCTTCTGGATAAAAGGTCCTAAAGAATTAAAAGCAAGAAAAAAAGTCAACGTCGGTAGAATCGAAGATCGCCATTTCAAATTGTCTTGTGAAACATAAACATTGGTGGCGGGTTTGTACAGTTGCTACCCCAAAAAGTGGACTGGACATTAGTATATGTGTGTGAAGCGACCACAATATCAAATCAAATTTCAAGCTGATATTGGCTTAAATAAAGAAGTTATGCGTGCAACAGCACAAAAGTGGTCGGCGGGTTTATCATAAGAATCCACCAATCAAATCAATCAAATTTAAAGCTGATATAGACCTAAATAATGAAGTTTTTCTTCAAAGTCAAAAGTATTATGGTGGTTTGTATGGGTGCTACCCAAAAATACCTTCGTTCATAAGAAGCAACCATACCTATTTTAAAGTTGATATTGACTGTAATAAAAAAGTTGTTCATACACAAAGTCAAAAGTGAACGGGTGGTTTGTATAGAGGTTACCCTAAAAAATGTGGCGTGACGTGGCGTGTCAATATGGATACTCCATTTGAATACAATAAATACTCGTATGCCGGGTTTCAGCTGGATATCATCAATTTATCACTAAAGAATGCGCAACAACTACCAGACGGACATAGCTAGATCGACTAGTTTCGTCGAGGTCATCAAGAATTTATATACTTTATGGGGTCTACGATATATCTTTTAATGCGATACAAACTATCAGATGGTAATATTTTATCGCTTTACAGAATTGCGTGATTTGAATTCATTTGATATTGAGCATGTGATTTTTATAGTGTACAGTGCAAGTCAATTCAAATACTCTTAAACGTGAAAAATTTTTCATTTTTTTGAATTCACATTCTCATAATCTATACGAAATTGAAAAACGGAACAGGTCAGTATAATTTTAAATGATAAAAATTTTTAAATGTGTTTTTTTTTAGAACCGTATCACTGAACAATCGGGCAAATCTTTAACGTGTTACGATATCGATCCCAATCAAAATATTATAACTATTTTGTGGCGCAATAATATAGCGAATATAACTCGCTAGGGGCCGTACTGTTACAAGTTTATCTTAAAATTTACTGGAGTGGTATAAAAAATGTTTGTAATTTTTTGGTACGCTTTGAATTGACTCAAATATTTTTTTCTCATACTTAACATACTTTATAAAAGAGTTTGTAGAAAGAAAATATGGAGGCAAAAAAGCGCCTACTATGAAACAATATGGTAGGTGCAGGGTATAATATAGTCGACCACCACGCTCTATAGCTTTTCATTGTTTTCGTTTCTTATTAAATTTTTAAGTATCAATGCTGCGCCCCATTATTAGCTTAGAAAACTCTAAACCTTCTACCTTATAAAAATTAAGAGGTATAACGATTTTACTTTGATTTATCTTATTTCCCTTCATACTATATGTACGAAATTCCATCCATCTGTATCAGAAAGATGGAGAGATATGACGAATTTTGGTTTTTCGAAATCCGGAAATCCTATGTATTTAACATTATGTGGGCGTGGCATAACAATATGGAGACCAAAAGTGGCTTAACTACCGGCAAACTGTAAATGTATGTATTTAAGACAAGTCGATAGAGACATGAACAGATCTCCGAGATAGAAACGAGTTCAAGTTTGCATATTTCCTTTTCCTCTTCCCCCATACAAATCTGGAACTCATTTTAAGTTTTTGTACGAAACTTTTTTATTAGTTTTGTTCTTAATTAAGTTAGAAATGCCAAATTTGGCTATCCTACGTTAATTCAAAATATTTCACACGTGCCCAGATCTGACCACTTTAAGGGGTAGCCCCTTGCAAACGTGTCCCAAATTGTTGAGTTTTATTATGAACATTTTTTGTTTTTATTGTTAACTAGCTGGTATCCTTTCCCTGCTACTCCTTCCCCTTTCCTACCTTCCCTCTGCCCCCCTTTCCTCATGCTCCTTTACACTACCTCCAATTCTCCTGTCCCTTCCACCCCTTCTCCAACCACAGAGTAGATGTGCGTGCGATGACCAAAAATATAGATTAATTTTTATATATACATATAGATTAATTATAATTATATAAGTTTTATCTGGCTCATGGTTTTACGTTGGGAAATATTGCTGGTATTAACATATTTTTTCTCAATGTGAAAAGACGAATAATGAACAACTTTTTTGGTTTACACAGAAAATTATCGGCTTCCGATACACGTGTTTCAGGTTATGCCAATACGCATCATTAGTCCGATTAGCCGAAATGAAATGAATTGTCGCTAATATTAGATTAATTATAATTTTTTATAAATTCTTGTAATATATCCCATATGTCCATATCAAACCTCTATTGTATATAATCTATAGTTCATATAAGAAGCTTTTAACAAAGTACAGAGTATCTTAAAGTCAAGCAAACTTGACTGCAGCATTCTTTCTTGTTTTATATTGCAAATTTTGCAGTGTCAACTTAATACTTACGTGTTCAAATATATGTATTTTACTTCTTTAAAGGTGGTTACGGTTTTCTTTTAAAAGCAATCTTAACTGATTTCGGCCTTTATTCCGAGACCTCCATTTTTCGCCACATAGAAGAAGTCAAGTCTTCATTGCATTTAATTAGTCTTAACGTTTATGTATTTAACATTAAATTTTGGATTATTTTATTTTTATTTATTTAATGATCTTACGATGTTAATATATGACATGGAATATATATTACTCATACTCGTACACTTATAGTACACACATAATATGTACCTACAATATACATATGGTAATATACTTATAGTCACCACTGTATTAAAATCAGTTGCGGAAGGCAGCTTTTGTTGAATGCTTATTTTCCATTTATTCTTTATTGCCTTATATATTGTAAGTATATATGTACACACACATCCAAACGCATTTAGTTGCTTGCTCTTGGAACACAGAAATTCCCTATTATATATTTTTAACGACACACTTGTAAAACAAATACATACGATACAATATTCTGTTTAAATTTCAACTTTTAAATGACTTTGCTCAGTAGATACCAACAAGTGTGTTTATTCCCGTATAGCTTCTTTATAAGAAAAAAAAGAAGTGGTACCCATTTTTTGCTATAAAACCGTAATTTTACAAAAAAAAAAATAGAGAATCTAAGTTTTAATACTCTTCACACTTGCCCTTTTTGATCGGCAACGCTTTACTTCATTTTTAAAATTTATTGATAGGATGGTTTGATTTAAAAATGTTATAATATATTTAAATTTATTCATATAATGGTATGTATATAAACATTTGTGTGGCATACATTCTGCCTTTTAGATGGTTGCAAATAGGATAGAAGGAATTAAAATGAATTAAATTAAAAATTAAAGAAATTATGGCCGTCTGCAAGCTAAGGCAGCACGCTAGTCAGTTGAGCTATGCTATCCATGCCTCAAATACGTGTATTTACTGAAAAATTTATACAATTTATACTATATCTGCTATTATCAATTGGATTCACCTTTTGTGTGTAGTTGACTAATTTCGAAACAATTATAATTTAAAAAATATAATAAATAAATAAAGTTAAACATGTTCGATATAACAAAATAAATACGAAGTGTTTTTAAAGGGGAGCTATTTGTGAAATCGCGGCCATTATGATACATGTGTTGCTTATGGTTACAAAAATACTCCAGAACAACTATCAAACCAATATTTTAAAGATTGACAGATGGTCATGGGGCTAGATCATCTCGTCTGGTCGTGCTGATCATGAATGCATTTTATTATATTTATGGGTCTCCGATACTGTTCTAAAGGCATTTTAAACATTGTGACTAAATTAAAATACTATTCACACTCTGTCTGAAGAGTAAAATAAAGTCTTGTTCACGGGCCCAGTCCGTATCTATACCTAAGTATATATAAACATAACAGAAAACGCTAACTTCCGTAGAAGCGCAGCTTTTATCCTCTTCACACTGTGTATGGGAGCTACATTTTCTAAGAAAAACAAAAATCCTTTAAAAACTTGAGCGGTGCCACGTCCATGTTGTACTCAAATTATGAAATAATTTTTGAAATAAGAATACATTTTTTTTTTTTTTTTATTATCTTATCTGGGCATTTCCAGATCACAATCTTCTCTTTCAGATGCAAGTTAAAATGTTCTTCAATCAATAATGAAATTACACTTTAAAAGTGAAACATACAACATATATAATAGTGAAAGTGGTAACAGCAGCAAATAAAGAAAAGAATAAATAATTTAAATAAAAATTGACACTTTTTTAAATACATTCAGTAGACAAAACGGAAGTGTTGCTGCCCACGGCGGGATTTGCTAGTATATAAAAGTAGCTATCATTCGATTGTATTCTATAGATATCTTCTGTTCTATGTTTAAATTTTGCGAATCTATATTACCAAATGTATCGTTTTACTCTTGGGCTGACAACATTCAAGAATCTATGTATGTTGATTCCGATGCTGATGTTCAAACTGTTGATGTTCCTAATGGTAGGTAATCGACTACGTCCGGTCTTGATTGACTAAACCAATTTACTACTATGCTGTGTTCGTTATCTATTCGAAAAGAACATAACACTGTTGCGGCGCATAAATTATTTTATATAAATTTAAATAAAGTACCTACAAATTTACACACACTCAAATGCTCGAATAGTCACAAAATCGCATTTGTTGGGTAGCTACTGCTGCGATGCAGATTTGACGGAAGCAGCGATGTCAATCTCGCACACACACTCGCAGGCTAAGTATTGTAATACTTTTTTGTCGTTGGTTCTGAGTATTCATCTTTAACTAACTGTCAGCCAAGAGCGAAGCCACGCCCACTATGCCCGATTTCTGTATTATGTAGAGTGTATTTGTGATTTCATTTCGCAAATAATTTGTATCATCCCGACTGCACGTGAATCATTATATCTATCACACATCTTTATATAATTTCTCAAATACGTTATGTAATATCCATAAACAATTTATGAAAACCAATGATTGAGCTATTATTTTGAAGATTATTTTCACGACTAATGACGAAAGATAAACAAACAATTTAAAAGTGGGTGGTGCAACGACTCTATATAAGAACTGGTCGTTAAGAGTGTGGTAATAAGTGTGCCCAGGAAAAGGTTTCTGAGTATGTCTTTTGGAAAAAAGGGCACTATCCCCTATCCCCCCTATCCCCTATAAAATTCACAAAATTCATTATATATTCGGAACTATTTTTTTATGCAGAAAATTGAGATTTGATACCTAGATAAAGGGCATCGGCAGAAATCTCGCAAACGTAAACATTTCACATTTGATTTTCTTTCATGTCGCAGTACGAACACTGAAATTGCATACCAAAGCATAATATTTAAACGTTTACTTATATTTGTGTTTAAGAAATAAGAATACTACAGTTGTCATTTCACGACTTCGAAATACCCTACCGCATTACTTATGCACACTTATGAAGGTTCTGCATACTCTAACCCAATCTTTATTTATTTTTTTTTATTTAATTATTTAATTTTTTTTTTTTTTTTTTGATTATCTTAAGTCAATGTTGATCAGTTTACTTAAAAACTATAATACATTTGTATGTTAAAAAAAAAAGTGACATTAAGGCATTTAGCTTAGAGTATTTACATTAACATAACAAAAAAAAATAAGGCTTAATGCCTATTTTGAATATCATTTGGATGAAATCTTTGGAGCCGTCTACGACATGTATTAACTGTATTAACATGTATTAACATGTATTAAAAACTAAGTAGCATACATGATCAACATGAGGTATTACCAAATTGTTGAGCAAAACCGACGGGCAGTTCCCTTGCCTCAATGAAAAAGTACAGTGACTAGACTTTTCGCTATTGACTTTTATATTCCAGCGATTTGCCCAACCTTGAAAATCTTCAAGATAGTTTTGAATGTTAGATGAAGCTTCGTGTGGACAGTTTGAGTTTGCAAGTATGGCCGCATCGTCAGCATATGTAGCCAGAAGCATGTTCTCATTTACTGGAACTGGCATATCAGCAGTATACAAAGTATAAAGGACAGGACCAAGCACACTGCCTTGTGGTACACCAGCAGCAATGCGGCGGATCCCTGAGCGCTCATCTTTCACCTCGACTGTGAAGGCACGGTTAAGCAAATACGACTTCAAAAGAAGGAATTGCGATGTAGGCAAAATAGATTTAATTTTGAAGAGAAGGCCTTCAATCCAGACTCTATCAAAAACTTGCTGTACATCAAGAAAAACAGCACAGCTATATTGCTTATTCTCATAGGGCTTAAGAATATGTTGGAAAACTCTGTGCACTTGTTCAGGGGTCCCATGGTGATGCCTAAAGCCAAACTGATGATCAGGAATGGCACTCTGGACGTCCAAAGCAGGTAACATTCTACCAAGAAAAATTCTTTCACATATTTTTGAGAAAGTCGGTAGTAAACTAATTGGTCTATAAGACGCAACAAGGTTTTTTGTTTGCCAGGTTTCGGTATCATTATAATTACAGCGCACTTCCATTGAATTGGGAAGTGGTGGATGCGAATCATGGTATTGAAGAGTAGTATCAAAAACATTATTGCTTTATCAGGAAGCGCCTTTGCCACTCTGCCATCAATTCCGTCATACTCCGGGGCTTTCTTTTTCTTAAGCATTTTAATCTGCATTTTATCTTGCGAAGAGATAGGCTTGATAGACTGCATATTTGTGCAGCTCTCTTCCAGAAAATTAGCAGTGTCTCGCACATCATCTAATTCAGCTAGATCGAAAGGTGTAAAGCGTCTTTCGAGTTCAGCGGCAAATGTCTCAGGTTTCTGTTTATCCGTGTGGCACCAGGAGTTGTAGAAGTCTTTGATAGGCACGTGTCTCAAAGGTTGCCTCTTTACGCAACGTATCGCTTTCCATAAGTTAAACCCATAGTTCTTGTTGGGGTCAGCATTGCGAAGCATGTCATCAAAGAATTCACTGCTTACTAAATACAGCAACTTTTTCAACCTAGCAGCAGCTCTTTTCCATGCCAAAAGATCACGCTCATTACCGCTTCGCATAAAACGACATTTAACTTAACCAAGTCCAAGATCTCAGCATTTAAAGGTGGCCTATTTAAATCTGTAAGATTCAATAATGATTGATAATAAAACAAAATTTGAAAAAACACAAGAGCTATAGTCGAGGTGGTCGACTATATTACAATATACCCTGTATACACCATATTTCTTACGAAGTAGCTGATTTGCTTTCAAATTTTACTTTTTACATACTATATTAAAAAGTAGGTTAAAAAATTTTTGAGGCGAATCAATGCATACTACAAAATTATAACAAATATTTTTAAATCAAAGTGACAACTGAATTTGTTTTTTTATCACTGCGATGAAACGGTTGCGAGTTATAAGATTTCAAGTTACTCCTGTAGCAGTGCGGTACCTAGAGAGTCTATACGTTGAGTTAAGTTTGTCGAAGTCTTCTCTAGACATTGAACTTTTCTCTCAATTATACGGACAGACGGACGGACATGGATAGTTCGACTCATGTTGTTGCGGTGATTTGGAATATATCTACTTTATTGGGTCTCCGATGGTTCCTTGGCTGTTACATACATTTTGTTAGGAATATTTTTTGTACAGGGAAAAAAAATGTTTTTTTTTTATTTTTTTTTTTTAATATGTATTTATTTTTAATAAAATGTATCTTCGGTTGAATTGAAGCCCTAACTAACTATTCACATGAAATTTTAAATCGTCTTGAAAACATAAACATGGGTGACGGGTTTGTATAGATTAAAGTTGAAAGTTGAATTAATTTTTTAAAACCTTCTTCAAAGACCCTTGCAGGGTCAATGATAATTACCAATTTAAAGAATTTACATATTTGTCGTTTTTATTGTCCTTCCAACGGATTTCTGTCTCATCTCCATTTTGTTTCAATGTATTTTTGAAGCCTGCGCACAGCTTACCAAAAAATGTAAGGAACAGGAACACAAATAATTGGAAAAAAAAAGAAGAGACCTAAACGAAATCTAAACGACAGAAAATAAAAAAATAACCAAAGCAAAGAGGACTTCTCTTGCTTATTGTGTGCAATAATTTAACAATAATTTAATACGGTGTGCTTGTGTGTAACAATTACTGCTGCTATTTATCATTTTAACTTCGTTTAAAAAATCTATAAGATAATACTGGAAAAGCACAGAAGGAAAATAAATATTTTTTCATTACTATTTAAAAGGGTGAGGAGAATCTGTAGTCACTGTATAAAAGTTTGACAATTAATTTAGATAGAACAAAAGGATGTTCACTGTAGTAAATAAGTTCCTTTGGATTGGCAAGTAAAATTTCTCTGCCGAAATCAACATTCAAAGTAGAGCAGGATGTTGGGCAATGAAAATGGTTTATTATACACATGCCTGTACACACTCACGCGCATACACATACTGCGTACCAAAACCCAGGACATTTGAGCAACAATCGCATTATTTTTTTTATTTGTAAATGTATTTTAATGTATTTTATATAATATTTCTGTTGTTTCAGATCACGCTGGAACCGTAATGCTCTACCCGAAGTTCTTCTCACAACGTTATTTGGCACTGTTCGTGCTCTGTTTGCTGCTATTGGCCCTTGGCGCTGTTGGTATCACATTTCTATTCTCAATCGCGAACACCACCGCCACTATCGGAACTGAGAGATACGATATATTGCTGCCGCAACATGCCAGCGGCCTAGGACTAGGTATACACGGCTTGGTTGATACAAACAAACATCAAAATAGTGCTAACGGCGGAACTTGGCGGGCTGATGATAGTTTAAAAACAATCGGCACTGGATTTCCTTCAGAGCAGCATGCATACTTCACCGACGGAATGCATAAGTTGAACGATGATGATTACGAAAGCGTTTTATCGGTGAGAGAGCAAGATCGACTCAAACAAGAACAGGCAGAGGATTCCGAATTTGAACTGGAGGATGTTGAACAGCAAAACATATACATAGACGAGTTTGATAAGCCTAAAATGGACATTACGGATAGCGAACATGGGAAGCAGGCGAGCTCAAATTTAGGGGCTGAGTATTTTGCGAACGGCGATGATTTCTCAAACAATTCAAGGAATGGCAAGATAGGCAACAGAGAAACGGAGAACCCTGTCGCAGCAGTTCCGATTTTGGAGTACAGTAGCATATACCTACCGAAAGTTCCGATGCAGGATAAAATGTTACCGTTTCGTCGTTTTGACAGTACACTACAGTTTGACGTAGCTTCAGATCATATATACGAAAGCAGCGAAGATGACGTGGACAACCACAAACACGACAACAATCATAGACTACACACCCTCGAAATTGACGACGACGGAGATGACGATGAAGATCTAGCCAACAGCGGTAGCGGTCATTTTCAGCTTAATATACCTTCGAATAGAGTTAAAGAAGCGACCGAAAATAGTTATGATGATGAAACTGCTAACTTTATTCATCGCATAAGTTTGAAAATGCGACAGAATTTCGAAAATGGCGACATCGGCACCGATGCTGCATTGGACCCAAATAAACCAGCATTAAAACTAAGTATACCAATAAATGCAGACAATGAAGAAAAGCGCCATCCGAAGAGCAATGGTCGTGGCAGAGGAGATAATATTCCAAATGCCGGACAGCGGAATCGCTCGACTTCTGGCTACAAACGAAAAAAATTGCGAAAAGTGGAAAAAATGATAGAGGAAACTGGCGCTGGCATGTTTTCCCCATCTAAACGATTTAAAAACAGCGCCTCCATTAATTCAATTGTCAACAGCCGGAGTGGTACCTGGCCAGAAGCAAGTAATACAGTCACATCGCAATCATTACGAAGAGGCAAAGTTGCAACGACTCCTCCAACACAGACGGCCACCATGGCAGACAATTTACTAATAAAATATAACTCAGACCCGCAACCAGAGCACTTGTCCTCATTGACACCTGCATGGTTGGAGACGCGTACCCGGCGCATTATAGGGAACGTACAGAAAAGTGAGGAACGTTCCCGCCAATTGCTGCTTTGCGAAAAGGAGGAATCAGGCGGCGGTGGTGGCGAACTCTGTCGTATGCTCTTCAAAGGTTACCATCTCGATTAGATGCGGCACAACAACAACGCAGACCAGACGATATAGACGAGTCGAGCAGAGTCATAATGTATGCGTAGTAGTTAATTGTAATGTAACTTCACATTTAGTAGTATGTATGTCATAGTAGTACCTACAAGTATGTATTGTATGAGTGCATATGTGTTAGTCAGTCTATTTATCCGGCTCGATGTGACACTGATCGTCAGTCGGCCTGTCATATTTTGGAACATACATACCTACATATGTATACAAGCATTGAAATTAAAATTGTGTAATTTTATTTTGTAGTCTGTACAATTGTAGCCATGGTAAATAGATCAACTGTGCGGACATTTTATTTGAAAATTGTATTTAATAACACTCAGAACCACAGAAATAAATTACGGTAGAAGTTAAGCTCTAGCGAGACTTAATTCCAGTGTATGCAGTGCGATAATTATAGGTCACAGCGTGCAGCGCCACGCCACACAGCTCGTAAAATGTTTTATATCTTTAAAACGATTAAACTCCCGATTTTGGTCAATGAGTCATTTTAAAGGAGGAAATTTGCTTTCTATCCCGATTGGAAAAAAATAAAAAAACCTTTTTTATTATTTAATTTTAATTAGAAATTTTGTCTTTTATGAATTTTAAGTGAAACCGTTGTGTAGTCCGTAAAAAGAGCTTTTCAAAACCCTCGTAGTTTTTTAAAATGACTTTATTTTTATAGGAGTTATCATCATTTGAACTTAAACGTGCATAGTAAAGACCGATTTTTTACTTGTGACAGTTCATAAATAATGCCCCATATATCTGTATCTGAATTCTTTTTAATCAATCAATCTGTTTATACAGGGTGTCTCAAAAGAAAGTTCACATTTAAAAAATCGATAAAAAAAAGTAAGTAGTTTATTGAAAAAATGTTTATTACATATTATTTTGGGAATTTATTTTTTTTAAATGATATTGTCCAAATGTAATCGGTTGCGTTACCGGCATTCATTTAATCGAGCAATAAAATTTCCTACGACGGCTCGGCAGGTATTTTCCGTGATGGCTGCCATTTCGTGGCGGATATTTTCTTTTAATTGTACCAGGGAAGTCGGTTTATTGCCGTAACTTTAGATTTGACGTAACCCCACAGGAAAAAGTCCATAGGTGTTAAATCGGGACTTCGTGAATGAAAATTTATGTCACCTCTCCTGGAGATCAATTTGCCAGGAAAAATTTCATACTGAGGCTTTAATTCTTGCACCAACTGAATTCTGAAGGGGTGCAGCTTTAAATCTTTGTGTAAAATGCGGAACAATGATCTATGCACGTTTAAAGAAACAGCACGCTTCCGAATCGAAAGGTCCGGGTTGTCACGAACAGACTGAGTAACACTGTCTACGTTTTCTAACGTTCTCGAAGACCTTGGACGCCCGGATTTTCATTTATCTAGCGTTGAACCGCTCTCTTCAAACTTCTCGACCCATTTTCCAATGAGTCGAGGGCTTGGCGCATCATTTAAATGACGAACATGTCGAATACTGCCGAATTTTGTATTCACTACAATCGCTGAATTACGTTTTTTTGTAAATCTCACGTACGCACAACGCACGGTCCGCTCCCGAGATACGCTCCATAGCGACTAAATTCCCAAAAGCTAGGCTACCGATTGACATACCCCCCGCGCCGCTCGGAATAGTTGCGTTCACGCAATCAGCAAATCAAATGTGAACTTTCTTTTGAGACATCCTGTATATAGCTAAATGTACCTATTCCTAAATTGGGGTCTTATTGAATTTCTGAATTTGTCACAAACCACGGTTCGGAAAGTTTTGAATGGTAGCGCTAAATAATTTCAATGTTGGAGGTACTTGTCGTACCCCAGAGTTAAATGTCACACGTCCAAACGGGTTTTAGTACGCTTTTGTACAGCATCTGGATGCACTCCAAAGTATTTCACCATGTGGCTTTCTTCAATTAGTAACTCAAAGGCAAAGCTTTTATAGAGGAACCTATCGTCGCATTAATTGCCATGTTATCGGAAATTATTGCACCCACCGTATGTTGCGAGTTGCGGATGAAGTGGAAGTGTGCAGATGTAATTATGATATCAGAGCCAAATAAGCCTCAAAACATTTGTTTTATCACACCGTCTGATTAGTTTGTAACAAAACCAAATACTTTTGAGAAAGTTGTTGCTGACGATGAATGAGCTTGGCTTCATACCGGAACACCAAAATAAAAATAATTACTTCATGCACCATATTTTTTGCTGATAAAGTTCTTTTTAAGCACACGTGTCTTCTATGTTCTACAAAATGGCATCCTATACCAAATTAGGCACATTAAAAATGGTTTTTCCATTTCACAGGAAAACAGGAGAATATCATTATTTCAGGGTAACCAAAGTCGTCACCAGAATAGGTGAAACGGTGCCCTAACTAGCGCGGCGTGCCAATATAATGGCCTCCATCAATTCAATACCAAAATAAAAAGAAAATAAACCACAGATTAAATACTCTTAACACATGTACCGACATGTATCGCATGCAATCCTAAGTAAACTATTGAAATTATGCATTTTTATTGTATGGTAGGACAATCGTCTGGATTCTTTTTAAAAATGCTACATTAAAAATAATTTGGTATTTTTTTTTAAATTTTTGTTACTTTAAGGTAAAATGTTTTGATTTTGTTAGACCCAGAATCCAGAGTGGTCGTTTACGCTGAATTCAAAAGTAGCCGCGGAATTCCACTATCACGATTTTATGATTTCTGAACTAAGAGAAATTATTACTTGATTTATATACAGAAACAGAAAGACAGTTTTCACACATTTTGTTAGAATATCTCAAAATTCTGACATGATGTAGCAATTATTCGGCTACTTTTGGATTTAGTATAAAATAAAATAAAAGTATAAAATAAAATATATATGATATTGATATTTATTTTGGCTCCTTCAAAACAACTTCTATACACATTTTCGAATGCTTCTTCCAATCTTCGAAAATTCCGATTTTTGGATAAGATGACGATATCTTAAAAAAATTAAGCAATCTTGGCATAAGTCTAATCATTTCAACAACAGCAACAAAATTATCCACTACTCTCTATCCCATCCACAACTGTCAAAAAAGCGAAATTCATACAAAATATGAATGAATAAAATATGTAATATATTAAAAAATATTTTAAAAAAAATTTTAACATATTAAAAAATATTTATATTTAAGCATCCCTTCAAATATTTAAAAACAAAACTAAAAAATCAGCGTGTTGAGCAAAGATGGCAAGGCAAGTGCGAAGAGTATTAAATCTTAGGTTAGGTTGTTATTGGTATATGTACATATATAGTTCTGCGGTCCTATCCGGATCAATGTTGAATATATCTATTAGATGCCTATACCAAAGCGGCAATCCATACTATAGGTTTGTGTGGAGCGAAATATTTATGTATTAAATTTGCAATCTGAAGTTTAAGGATTAAAAATTATTGCATACAAAAATTCGAAAATGGGCGGTGAGTTTGCCATGAGTTTGGTGCGTCTCTATTAAATTGCAATAATCAGAAGTATCCTTACCATGACATACACTAAATCAAGAGATCAAGAATATACGTTACAAACTTTCCCATAAAGATAATACCATTTTCACACGTAAAAATGTGTGATAGTATAAAAAACCTTCTTCCCCTTGTATTAGACATAGTTTGGGACTCAAAATGTTTATGTTTTATTAAGTAGCCATCTTATTCAATCTCTAGCGCATATCGACGCTCACGACCAATGAATGAATTTTTAATTAAATATTCATAATATCAACATTTGTCCGAATATTCGCCGATGTAGTGTAATAACTCCTATAACGATCTTTCGAAGAGTTTAACGACTGACACGGGTGATTCTATTGACAGCAAGAATTTAGTTGAGCTAGATTATTTAAAAAAAAATCCATTACACTCAATTATACTATGCGAATCGCTAGAAAATCGTTTTAGATATGTACCTTTATCTTATTGTAGGTAGAATTATTTTATTTCTATACAAAGTGCGACTACTAGTCTTATATTTAAACCATTGTGATATTACGGCATCTCCGCTGTATATCAGCATCTGTATCTGCTCCACCAGCACTAGAGTCGAGTACACTGTCGTATGCACATTGCTCTGGAGGTTGATGTGGTGGCAGACGGTATAGTGAGTAATCATAGGATTCCGTTCGCACCGCCTCGTCTCGAGAATGTACTGAGAATGGTAAATGTAGCAGCGGAAATGGCAGGGGCGGAACCGGTGGTACTGCTGAGCCATTATCTCCTAGTGAGAGTCCATCGCACGGCGAGAGTTGCGGCTGCTGTTGCTGGTGGTGGTAATTATCGCGAAGCAACTGAAATGCTGACCAGTTATCGTCGCCAGCGTACCTGTCGAAGGTTGCCGATGGTGATATAAGATTTATGCCATTGTAGAAATTGTGTGTGCTATTTAATTTTTGATTTCCAAAGTGATTGCTACTGTGCGTGTCGTTATGGGTTTCAGTGCTGACAGAGAGGGCAGCGAATTGACTTTTCAACAAGTCATCCTCCTCATTTTCGGAAAACATGACCGGTATTCCAATTGTATGATGATCCTGTAGCTTGACTTCAAACACCGAATAGTTAGGTTCAGCGGAGAATCCGTGGGTAGGTGAGTTCTCTGCTTTATCGGGCAGTTCAGGGGATTTTGGAAGTGGTGTAGTAGATGCAGCTTGTGTTACAACTGCAAGTGTCGTTGCCTTCTGGCCATGCTTCCTTGAATGACAATGCTTGACATAGCAGTACAGGAGCAACACGATGAGTATAAACAACAACGCCAGGCATATGGCGATTAACTGTAAACCAAGCTGGCTGATAGCGACGGCTGTCACGCTGTTCTTATTACTGGTGGCGTTGGCATTTGTTCCAGGGCTCGTGTAATCCAATTCGACACCAACGGTGGGCAGTGAAGCAGAGTTGTCCGTTGGTAAAATTGTTGACGCCAAGATCACAGGATTGCGTATTTTGACCTCAGCTATATTGGATATGGGTACCTGTTCTACAGAGTGCCTATATCTTGGTCGTAGTGCTATGAAAACAGTATTTCCAAACATCCGAGGAGTTGTTGCTATATTGTGCTCCATACGATGCTCCTGTCCAGATTGATATGCGACTTCTTGCTTGCTTTCCATTAATATGTCGGTGCTGTCGTAGTGGTCGATAATATCAGACAAACTAAGCGCATAACGAATCTCGTAGCCACTAATTGCTTCATCTGCCGTATCTAAAGACCATGCACAAATCAGTTGATCCAATCTTTGATCAGAATTGCATAATAAATTCAGAGGACGTGTCAATACTATCTGGGCGGGCTGGACGCTTAACTCTTGCTCTTGTACATAATGTGTTAGAATAGGTGAATATCGCGCAAAAGGTTTCTGATTTCGAGTGCCGTTACTAAGAAACTCGAAGCTGTAAATGCCAGCTTTACATATACGCAACTTGCGACTATAAATGCCATCTCCAGCACTTATGTCTTCGGAAGCATCAGCTCCATTGTCGAGCAGCCCTAAAATTTGCGTTTCCAAGTTGTTTTGCCAGTCGCGATGTGATACAATCACAGTTACTTTGGCTCCCAATACAGGTAGAGTTTCTCCAGATCCTTGCAACACTGTTGTGTACAAAAGAAAGCTGTCTAACTGTCGGACCACCCATGACTTGGCACGAACATATGCCTGATTTCGAGGTGTGGCTAATACCTGTACCACATGTGGCTGTGGATTTCCTGGGTATCTCTCGATCTCATAATGCCAAATACCCGATTCGTTCAGTGAAGAGAGCAACGTAATCTGCTTCACCGGCATACGCTGATCACTACGTGCCTGGTAAACAGTACCACTCGGCGATATGAGACGCATAGATTGTATAAGTGGCGTTTCAACCGAGTGCGTGTACACAAAAAAACCGGCAGGCAGCGTAAAGTCTCCATCCATGTAGAAATCACCATGAACACGTTGTTCGGTGCCATCTTTGATCTGACGCCGATGGACTTCTATCGGTGAATTACCACTACTTGGAATCGCTTCGTGACATTCTGAACTAATGTACATCAGCACATTCGATAGCTCCACAAAGCTAGTAAGGAAACTCTTTTCGCTGTTATACTTAGCCTCATTGATGCTGAAACTCAGGTGCTCATCGGCCAGCGTATCGAGCGGCTGCCGTGATGTCAACACTGCTGGAAAATTGATTGTTGCTACTCTTGGTCGATTGACACATTGGTGAACTTTCTTCCTGATAGCGGAAAGGCCGTCTGTTCCGTCTTCCATTCCCGGTGCTATTATAAGAATAATGTGTGCAGCATATCCGCGCGCGGCATGTCGCTTATCGAGCATTTCCAGAGCTTTGTTAACTGCACACTCTACACAAATTGTTTGGCGCACGTCTGTTGGTGTGTAGGGTAAGAAAGAGGCAACCAAATCACGTATGTGTGTGCCATTATCCAGTTCCATAATGTCTAGAGTCTTCTTCGTCGATCGTCCACTAGTTAGCACGATGCCCACTTCGGAATTGTCCATAAGATCATACATCACCCACTTCCGGAAGGCGCTACGTAGAAAGCCCCACGATTCGCGTACGGCACTGTCCAGCGAGTCATCTATAATGACAACATATCGTGTCAAACTACGACGTCGATAGTAAAATTTTGGTTTTGTATTCATGACAGACGCACTCAGCAAAGGTGCATCATCTTGTGAACTTGTGTGCGCTGCTGGTGCTGCTGCTACAAAGTCCTCGTGGCCCAGAATCACATCCAAAGTGGAGCGGCGGTCACACATGTAATTTTGTTTAGTGGGCGCATACCGATTGTGGTTACCGCTGTCACAGAACATGCTCACCTGGTCGCCCTCCGGCAAAAACATTAAACTACTACGCGTCATTGGATTGACAGCATATTTGACTTCACCACCCCTTCGACTACAGATGCTAAAATACAGAAAAATTATTTACAACTGTTCTCTAATGTGAATAACTTAAAACTTACGTATCTACATGCTCAACATCCATCTCATGATCGGCGCAACCCGTAATGCGGGGCCCATCATCATCGTGGTAACACAAAGGGTACATCTCAGCTTCTTTGGTACCAATTTCATCAAATACACCGTATTTGTATTTGGCCCATTCTTTGACAAACTGCTTTCCACTATAACGGTCTCTAAGCTTTTCCCAAGGAAAAATCACTTTCAATCCAGGCATGCCACATCCACCGTATTGCTGAGTCCAAGGTCGCATTCCTTCTAACAAACTTGGTACTATAACAATATCGCTTTGTCCACCAATTGAGGAGCTGCTGATGCTGGAGCGTTGCGTCATATTATTCGATGTGTATGGAATGCATGTTCTGTCGTCCCATTTAGACGGGAGCAATATATTGAAGCTTTGAAAATAATAACGACCATCAAGCGCAGCGAATAGCACTTCCGAGGCAGATGTTAACGTTTCCTGGAGTAACGAAACAAAAAAAGAAAAATGAGATTTCAGAATAAGAATATTCAATCGAATTGTGAGCGAATGTTCGATTTTAGTGGAAAATTAAACAAATTTAGATAGCTTGAACAAGCATTACACTTATTCCGGGCTTAAGCAAAAATGTATCTTAGAATAAAACTACAAAGTACGTAAAAGGTTCAACCGAAGCTCTAATACCATTCACACGGAAAAAGCCATTAGAAGTCACCATGAATATATATACTTTATGGGGTCTACGATGGCTCATTTAATTACATCTTTCAGACAAACTGATAATACCATTTCACGCTGTGGAGCATGTCTCACGAAATGTCCATTCGAGTAGAAGATATATATATCTTAACCAAAAAAAACTACTTTTAAAAACAAAATATCGATTTTAAAGTTTATATTGACTTTGATGAAGTTTTTCATGCAAAGACACCCCATAGAGGCTACCCCAAAAAGTGTACATGACATATAAATATGGATTATCTAAAAAATTCACAAAAAAAAAAGTCTACACGGTGACATCTAAAAATAACCAAACTTTTTAGTTGTAAATAAAACCAGCATGGTATTATGTTTCAAAGCTAATATTTATTCAAAATACGATCCATTTAAATCAATACAATGTTTGGAACGCTCAACAAATTTTATCCATAGTCTTTTAAACTTGCTTTTTACGATGTTCTTTAGGACCTGAGTCACGGCTGCTTTTATGGATGGAATGTCATCGTAAAAAGCTCCTTTCATTTTTGGGAACAGAAAATACTCGCACGGTGATAGATCAGGCGAAAACGGAGGGTGGTCTATGAGACAAATCTGTTTTTTCATCAAAAATTCATTGAGCATGTTATTTCATCATCATTTAATCCCCAAACCTTCAGTTAATATTTTGTAGATTGTACAGTAAGACGAATTTAAATCTTCTGCCTGCATTCTCACAGTGAAATGTGCATCGATAGCGATTATTGCACTTACTTTTTCCACTAACTCGACGATTAGATGCTTCGGGTCGTCCAGGTCTTGGATCATCATTTAAATCATCACGACCTTTTTTAGACCGTTTTTCTAAATTAAATAAAGCATGAACTTAGCTGTTTCGAAAGAACAAAAATGTATCTTTCTAACATTTAATAGATGGCGCTACGTGTTCTATTTATTAAATTAAAAGTTCGCTTATTTTTAGATCAAACCTTGTATGTACTTGGATCTCTATTAAACTAATCCAACAAAATGTTCAGCAACTATGGATCATGAATATATGGGGTGGACACCAGACTTCCTTAAGGGTCAGTTCACAGTCGAGAGCTAACCTCGAGTTAACTGCGAGTAAGGTTAAACTCGAGTTAACTATCAAATTTATATAATTATAGTAATAAATAAAAATTAAAGTAAATATGAAACTCAATAGTTAACCCACGTTTAACTTAACTCGTATCTTAGACCCTATAAAGTGTATATATTCTTGATCAGCACGTCGTACAATCCGTCTGTCTGGTAGTTGTTTCGCATTTTTTGAGGATATATATCAAAGGGTGCGATCCCACCACTTTTTTTGGGTAGACAATCTCACCAACCCGTTTATAATATTTGGTCTTACAAATAATTACTTTTTCTTTAAAGCTGCTGAATAAAAAATTTCAAGCTTCGTTAACAACGAAGTTTTTGTTTTTGCCTGGTTTTGTTTTGGTTTTTTAATTGTGGAAGTTATGAAGCATCTTCTAATGTGTTCTTTTGCGAGGAAACAGGGGGCTAGAGGGGAATTCTTCAATACATGAAATACATAGTTTTTATAACTATAGATACAAAAAGGCAATAAGAACAGTTCGACGGAGACGTGGCTACATCACATCGTCGTGCTCATCATGAGTATAAAGTGTATAGTGTCGTCCACTATAAGCTAGTCAAACCCAATGAGGAATTGCGACCAACAACAAGTGATGTTGAAGTGATGAGCAAAGACAAGATAAAGTAATTTTTCAACCATTTAAAATAAAGTTGGAAATACTCAAATGGAAAGTCCAACTTCACCCGCTGTATTCTTTCCGATTACCACTTGTTCCGATCGAATAATTTTAGCCTGACAAGAGGAAATGCAAATTTGTCATATCTCAACTATTTGACCACCCGTTATAAAATTAATAAAGTATGTTATCATCAATCAGGAGAAGGTTTCTGCATATTATTCGGAAACAATAAAAACGTTAACCTTAATACCATTGACACGAAGTTTAAAATTGTGTACTTAGCAACTATAAACAATAAAATATTTGTAACCTAAGAATCTAAACATGAGTGGTGAGTTTGTGCGAGTCATGGACCTCCTAAAAGTGGGTCCATGACAAAGCACCATATAAAATTTCAAGTTGAAGCTGGATTTCTTAAAAATGTATCTCCAAAAAATGCACAAAAACTACCAGACGGACAGCCAGAAGGACATGGTTAGATCGACTTGTCTCGACGAGTTAATAAAGAATATATATACATATACATATATATATATATATATATATATATATATATATATATATATATATATATATATATATATATATATATATATATATATATATATATATATATATATATATATATATATATATATATATATATATATATATATATATATATATATATATATATATATATATATATATATATATATATATATATATATATATATATATATATATATATATATATATATATATATATATATATATATATATATATATATATATATATATATATATATATATATATATATATATATATATATATATATATATATATATATATATATATATATATATATATATATATATATATATATATATATATATATATATATATATATATATATATATATATATATATATATATATATATATATATATATATATATATATATATATATATTATGTACGTTAAGGGCTCTACGATCCTCCTCTCAATGCGTTGCAAGCTTTATGACAAACTGAATTAACATTTCATACTATGTGTGAACAACGATATAAACATTTAACACTTATGGCATTGGCTCTTCTGGCTTTTCCACAAAACCACTTTTCTAAATGAAAACTTAACCACCATGCTCTAACTGGGACTCCAACATCACGCCTTTGACATGCAATGCGTACATATGCGGTACTTTATACGATATTATATTGGTCGAAATATCTTTACTCGAGTAGACACATAATACATCTTTTAGGTAGTAAAAATTCATGCTCGAGAATCGAGTAAAAACTTTACTAATCAATTAAATTTCAACCTAATATTGACTTTAATAAAGAAGTTTTCATACAAAAAGTCAAAAGTGGGCGGTAGGTTTGTATGGGGGCCACCACAAACAGAGATCGGGTCCCACCCATTAATGTATATGTCAAGCATCCGTCCCCTAAAAGTTACCATATCAATTATTAAGTTGATATTGACTATAATAAAAAAGTTTTTCATACAAAAAGTCAAAAGTGGGTGGTGGGTTTGAAATGGGGCTACCCCAAAAAGTAGGCGTGGCGGGTCAATCTTGATACTCTATTAAACTGCAATAAAAATAAGTGTATGTGCAAAATTTCAACTGGATAGCATAAAAATTGGTCCCCAAAAAATGCGCAACAACATACAGACAATCAGACGGACATGGCTAGATCGACTCGTCTTGTCGAGCTGATCAAGAATATATATACTTTATGGGGTCTTCGGAGCCTCCTTTAATGCGTTACAAACTTTCAGACAAACTCATGAATGGTATAAAATTGTTATGTATGTAAATAAAGCCTGCTAAAACTCAAAAGAACCCACAAGTGAGAAATATCCGCACAGAACTTCGCCTACTGTTTTAGCAAGGTTTTCAAGAATATATTTAAATTTTGTTTAAAATGTCATAAGTAATAAAGATTTTACTTCGAAACAATCAAACCTGAGCTAGCCTCATTGGCCCGATCATTATAGCGTTTATCAGGCGGAGATACTAGCTATTCAGGAAGCATGTATTCAGCATGTATTTATCTTCTCGGACAGTTAGGCTGCCCTGAAAACGCTGAACTCTTTCAGCTCCAACACTAAAACCACAACGGATTGCCGAGCACTATGTTATACATCTCATCTGGGTGCCTGGTCACCAAAATATAGAGGTATGTTCTGAAGCGGATAAACTAGCCAGAGAGGGTATCACTGCTGATATCCCTCCAGGGAAGGCCACAGTAGGTATACCCATGGCTACATGTAAATTACAGATCTCAACAAAGATGATCGGTATAGCAACCAATAGATGGTGAAACCTTGGCACATGCAGAATCTCTAGACTCGCCTGGCCAAAATATAACCTCAAAAGAACAATAACACTACTCCAGCACAAGAGAGATCAGATTGCTGATATTGTGGGAGCCCTCACAGGCCACTGCAAAATAAGGAGACATGCCACAAGGCTAGGTTTAAACTCCTAGGACTTCTGCAGAATCTGTGGAAATGCCGAGGACGAGGAGACGGTCTAGCACTTACTATGTCACTGCCCGGCCCACAGTAGGAATAGGCACACGTTATTAGGGCGCCCCTTCCTGGATAATTTAACTGAGATCTCGGAAAAAGAGATTAAACATATCTCGACGTTCTTGACACTGACAAAGTGGTTCTCAGGGTAGCTGCGATAGAAATAGGAAATATTTATGGTATCACAAGGGGCCTATATTGGCCTAAGTGACAATGTGGGGTTCAACCATGTTGGCCATCCAAAACTAACCTAGGCCTCATTTTGGCTTTAATTCTTGTATACACTCTTCGCCACTTGAATAGGACATTCTGTACACTCTCTTTGCAATTGCTCACAACACGAAACCGGAATGATAAAACAACGGTATTTTTGCACGTTATCGTTGTGCAACTATTCTTCACTTTGTCTGATAAATTGCAAGTTCTGGAACAAAAGCTGTTATGTTTTTTTTTCACTTTATGTTAACATTCGTTGAAATTTAGACAAAATTGTGAGCCACTTGAATAGAACATGCATTTAGTTTGATCGTTATCTTTTATACGAGGACTCATATTTTTCATTGATAGTACTTTTTTGTTAATTTCGACTTTTTAATTAAAAAAAAACGTAAAATGGGTTAATGAAAATGGGCAAATCAAAGCTTACGATTACGTTGGCCTATCTATACGATATATCCACATTTTTAAATAATGAATGACTAAATATGCAAAAAAAACATGAAAGACTGCACATACAGTATGCTTACTAATGCGGAGATGCGACTGGCAAAAATCAGTGAATAATTTGTTATCAAGGCAAGTTTCACAACTATGCGTCGTATTATTTCGAATGTTAAGCATATAAAAATAGTAAAAATCAAGAAGAAGCCAGCCTTAAACCAGTTCGAAAAGCGCAACGCCTCACTTTTTTCGCGTACATTTGACTTGGACTTCGGAGTAGCATTGCGTGGTGGGCTCAAACGAAAAAATTTAATTTGGAATGCCCCGACGATGACTATAGATACTATTTCCATGACATCCCCAATGAAACTCATCATTCTCTGCATAGCAGAGTTGAAGGTGTTATGGTTCGTATTATGTTGCCATAATTGAAACACAACTTTTGTCAACCACAATGAATGCGTTGCCTTTCAATGGTATATTGAAAGAGGCCATTTCATACTTTCATAACCATTTTGGATCTCTGCCGTGGATTTGTGAACATGATAAAACGCCAATACATACAGCATGGGTTGTTAAAACGTGTATGGAGAGCTAAAATGTGGAGGATTTGAATATAATCGAAAATATTTGTAGATGATTGGCAGGTCAAGTACATATATGGATCAGAACAACAATATTACAGTATACCCGAACTAACTCAAGCCATCGAATTAGCTCGATTTTGCTAAATTATTTGGCCAATTTGTATGCATCCCTTCCAAACCGGGGTTGGAGCAGAAAGGTGGCCCAATACAATAATAATTTTTTTTTTTAAATCTAAAATACTTCAATTACCTTAAATTGAAGTCATCTTGTGTTAAAAAGAATCAGAATTCACTAAAATGTTGATTTTTACGTTAAAGTTTCCTATTCAAGTAGCGCAACAGCGCATTTTGACGGTTTTTGGTTAATATTTTTTTTAATACTTAAAGCTTTAGCATTAAACCTTCCTTCTAGTCAAATTACAACAATAAATGAACTTTAATTTTGAAAAAATTAAGTCTCTAGCATGCTTGGTTTCTGAGCTTGGTTTTTAGATGTATCAAAATTTTAAATCATAATGGTCATATGGTACTTGAAGAGATAGCTCTACACACCAATAAGACACACACCTACCCAATTTTGTATGGCTGAGGTGTTGATTTCCTTGACTTTCCTAAGAAAGATCTTCACTTAGACCATTTTCATGTATGAAAAAATGTCGTTTTTATGTAGGATCAAATGCGTGCCTTAAATAGTTTACGGTCACATGATATGTCGAATTAATGCACAAAGTTTGCTATCTAAGCTAGCAATGTTGGAATATTTATACATAACGATAATTAGTCTACGGGTGGTTTTGATGTCGCTCACCATGAATCTGATATCAAAGTTACCGAAAAAAAATAGATTTATTTTTTTTAAACTTATTGAAACGAAACGAAAGTTAATATGCAGATGTTTTTGAGATCGCTGTTTACGAATTTAAATTTTTTCGAGGTCAAAATGGCGATCCAAAAATGGTGGACAAATTTTGTTGAAATATCTTTGAAACTTGGTATTTAGCTCGATGATTACGATACTGAATTCAGATTTTCAAAATTGTGCTTCCAATATGGTATAAAGTATATATACTAGTATTCTTGATTAGCTCAACGAGACAATTCAATCAAGCCATGTCTGGCTGTTTTTTTTGGGAATAGAGTATCAAGATTGACCCGCCATGGCTAGTTTTTGGGGTGGCCCCCGTACAAACCCACCGCTCACTTTCTACTTTTTGTATGAAAAACTTGTTTATTGTAGTCAATGTCATCTTAATAATTGATATGGTAGCTTCTAATGAACGGACACTTCACATATACATTAATAGATGGAACGCGTCCACTTTTTTTGGGGTAGCCCTCATACAAACCTACGAGTACTGCCTACTTTTGTGTTTTTGTATGAACAACTTCTTTATTAAAGTCAATGTTAAGTTGAAATGCGATCTGTTGCCTTTTTATGGACAGCCGCTTAACATACATAACATACTAATGGGTGTGTGCCGCCCTCTTTTTGGGGTAGCCCCCATACAAACCTACCGCCCTATTTTGTGTTTTTTATGACGCAATTCTATATTTAAATCAATATTAGCTTCAAATTCGATTTGGTGGATTTAAGTTGACAACCGCTTTATATACATATACAACTGGGCGTGTCCCGCCCAATTTTTGATGTAGTTCCATACAAACCCACAACACACTTTTATGCATTTGTATGAAAAACGTCAATACCAACTTGAAATTGGATATGGTGACATCTTATAGGTGGTCACTTTTTGGGGTGGCCCTATTTAAACCTTGGTTCAACCGAAGTTAAAGTTTTTGTTCTTGTTTTCAGGAAGTTTTGACTTCAGATTCGTAAACAGCAACCTAAAAAACATATGTTCCAGTATGACAGTTTGGATTTTTGGCCAGCTTTTTTTTGGCGTAATATTCTTTTGAAAAAAATCTATTAGTATTAGAACAGCAGCTGGTTGCACCCAATTTTTTCGTAATTCTATTTATAAGTAAGAATGGAGCAGTCATGTATTCACGACTACGAAGTACCCTGCACTCTTGCTAATGTAAAAAAAAAAATTAGATTAAAAAAAATCAAATATGCATTTTATTGCAGGAGTTGTGAGTTGTTTCAGTCAGATTTAGCTGAAATATTTTGGTATTTTCATCTAATTCTCTGACTGAACGACAAAAATGTAAGCTTAAAGATAAATACTGTCAATTTGAAAGAATTTTTTTTTTGTTGAGTTGTTGCATCGAATTGATTAAATAAGCTGAGCATATTTTCCAGTAAGAATTATATTAGCAAATAAAGATGTATATACAAATTAGGTTCAAATGTTAGTGTCTACTACAGCTTTTCACGAGTGATTCGAAAGTATGTAACGAATGCTTTCCTACAAGGTGTTCCAGTAAATTTCGTATAAGACCATATCTTCACCTCATGCATTTGTGCAATGATCTAGTGATGAGACAATGTACGAAAATTATCACATTATTCAAATTAACTTTTTGAAACCGCACCATGTTTGCCAAGGCGTTTTGGACATTTAACAAAAAAAAATTAATTAGTTTAAAGGTCGATAGCCACTTGGAATTGACTTAAAAAACCAAGAACCTGGCTCTTGCCTATTATCCATTTTAGATGGCATGTACGGCTTTATTTAAATCTCAAATATTGTATTTTTAAATACATCAAAGCAAATACTCCTAATCATCTTCACTTACATTTTAACTATATATTTTCCAATGGTCAGAACTATTGGACAAAAATATCATACCGGGTGTCTCAAAAGGAAGTTCACATTTTATTTGCTGATTGCGTGAACGCAACTATTCCGAGGGGCGCGGGGGTATGTCAATCAGTAGCCTAGCTTTTGGGAATTTAGTCTCTATGGAGCGTTTCTCGGGACCGAACCGTGCGTTGTGCGTACGTGAGTTTTACAAAAACGGTAATTCAGCGACTGTAGCGCGTAGAAAATTCTGCAGTATTCGACATGTTCGTCATTTAAGTGATGCGCCAAGCCCTCGACTCATTGGAAAATGGGTTGAGAAGTTTGAAGAGACCGGTTCAACGCTGGAAAAATCAAAATCCGGGCGTCCAAGGTCTTCGAGAACGTTCGGAAACGTAGACAGTGTTACTCAGTCTGTTCGTGACAACCCGGACCTTTCGATTCGGAAGCGTGCTGTTTCTTTAAACGTGCATAGATCATCATTGTTCCTCATTTTACACAAAGATTTAAAGCTGCACCCCTACAAAATTCAGTTGGTGCAAGAATTAAAGCCTCAGGATGCTGGGCAGAGCAAATTTTAGTGCTCGATTAATTTAATCAATTCGATGCAACAACTCAACAAAAAAAAAATTCTTTCAAATTGACAGTATTTATCTTTAAGCTTACATTTTTGTCGTTCAGTCAGAGAATTAGATGAAAATACCAAAATATTTCAGCTAAATCTGACTGAAACAAATATAATAAGGGTACTCACAACTCCTGCAATAAAATGCATATTTGATTTTTTTTAATCTAATTTTTTTTTGCACTATGCCGTGAACGCAACGGTTCACATTTGAACAATACCATTTTAAAGAAATAAATTCCCAAAGTGTGTATTTTAATATGTAATAAACATTTTTTCAATAAATGTGAACTTTCTTTTGAGACACCTTGTATAATAAAAGGTTAAATCAAATAATATTTTCCTTCTCACAAGAATAACAAGAATAACTAATTGCCAACAATAAAATCTATACGAAATCAAGTTTTGCATTTTATGTTGGGAGCAATGATTGAGATTGCTACGGAGACGCACGGAATGGCCATCAAGATGCAAAACAAAACGATTCCCATACATAGCGAATTACTGTTGAGGCATCTGACACAGCGGAGCCGAGTTAAGTCGGTGCCATACCAGAGTTGAGCATTTTAAAAATAAAAAAGAGCGGCGGAAAAAATAAGATAGACAGACAGACGGACAGTGAAGACGCGACGAACATGCAATGTAAGCAAATAGTTTCCAATGGCCACAGATCAAGACGAACGGCCAGAACAGGTCGTAGCTTGATGCAGCAAAATAGTCGACTGTGCAAAAGTCTTTCCTCTCTTGCCCTTGCCCCTGCCTCGATCAACAATCAATCTATCCATCTTTAGTTAAGATCGCAACTCTCAATAATTCACTTCACAACGCAGACACCGACTCGAGGCTTTATCTAAATTCAATTTGATACTAAAGTGAAAAGAAAGAAGGTTGCTATAGTCAAAGTTTTCGATTATAATATACCCTGCACAACGATGGGAATTATCTCCCAAGTTTCGGTTTTCGAATCCGAATAATTTCGTTAAAATGGTCTTTAGAAGAATTTCACTATTTGAATTCACTTGGAAATGGCAGTATGGAATTCATATTCTCAAGGTCTGGTAAATTCTACTAGCGAAATTCTTCTCTAATTGAAATACGGACCATTTGAACGAAACCGAATCCGAACCAATTATTTGGATTCGAAAACAGAAACACGGGGGTTATAGTTATATTGAACTCGTATACGTGCGTTTTAATTGCTTTAATTGAATTTAGTGCACAAAACTAAAATAATGAAAAAATTGATGTTTTGAAAACTTAGGTTTTATTTACTTCGAGATATATAAATATGAACGTGGTTAAAAATGATCTTTTGTTTGTTCAGAACATTTAAACATTGTCAATATTTTTGAAATTGTGCTGAGGTTAACCGTTGTAAAGGAGTGGAAATTTAAAAATAGCGATCCAAATTGATATTTACAGAGTTTAGACTCTCTTTTTTGATATTCTTTAAAAACAGACGGCTAGTCTCGTTAAAGTAATCACATATACGTAAGTACTTTATACCTTATGGAGTATCCAAAGTCTTTTTCACTACGTATGTTATACTGTACTTTTTTAAAATCAACATTAATAATACAGAAATATTTACTCTGTTTTTCCATGTACCTATACTATACCTATACTCGTAAGTATATGCAGGGTATAAAAGTCATGATACCCATCGGCATCATCCCCTCAATGGAACCAACGTTTTCGTCTTCATCTTATATGTCTTTTTACTGTATTTTACATTCAATGAACGATTGGAACAGCGCATGGAATGGGATGCTTCGATGTTAAGACCGTGATCCGCTGATGCAATCACAGTTGCAGCCTCCTGAGTTAAGATTATCTCGCATTCGATCACGAATAGTATAAAATATAAAATGTTAAAAAATCAGAAAAAAAAGAAACAAAGTAGACTTTTGTCGTATCGATGCTTTGTACTTTTTACATGCACCTACAAATGAAATGTTTCTTTAGTTTTTCGATGCTGTACTGCGAGTATTGTTTGATTTTTAACTTATTTAATGTAAATTTAATAAATAATTACTTTTCAATAGTAGATGAGGACACCGACAGACGGACATGCCTTGATGGGTTCAGTTCATAGAGCTGATCAGGAATATATGTACATAAATAGGTATATACTTTATGGAGTCTCCGATATGTCTTTCTGGGCATTAGAAACTTAATAAGATAATTAAATAGTACTACATACTGCACACAATACGCGGGCCAAGTAGTGATGCAACTATCCTAGAATTCTGAAGCAAATCCTATAAGAATTCGTGGTAATCGAATTCAAAAATTACGAATCCGAGCGCGAATATAAATCCAATTTTATATTGGGGCTACTCATAACAATGAGCGGGATTGAGTGGACGGCTATTTGTACAACGGGTAACCAAATAATAGTGATAGAAAAAAGATTAAATATAACAGGGAGTTCAATATAATGCTGTGAGATAACAAATTATTCTTACTTTATTTTGAAGTTACAATGATGCCATACATGTATTCAAATAATCGCTTCGGTTGCGTTTAAAGTTTCTCGAATGTTGGCCTCTAAAGTGGCTAGCGAACTCGCTGCTTCATTTCTTGAGTCTGTGCAGTCTTATATGGATGTAGGAACAAATCCAAATGCATAATACTTCGGGTTGTCTATCTGGCGATGGTCAATTCGGCTCATTCTTTCTCTGATTGGTTGCATGATATCTAAAAGAGTGTACTCTCGCTCGATGTTATCCACGGTGCGTTTAATTGCCTGCTCTGAGAACCGATGATGGTGACCATGTTAACAGCCAAACCTGCGTGATCTATCAATATGCAAATTCTGCCAAAATAGGGACACTAAAAAATCGAAATGCTCTCGTAATTGAATTGAAATTCATCACATGCCTTATATCATTACTTTCAAGACCGTGCCATTGATTCTCAAGGTTTTATTTGAATTGTATTTTTTTAAATATTAGAGAGGAGTTTTGTCATATAGTATTCCCATGTATTTTAGAATAATAATAAACATACATTTTATATCAATACAATTGATATAAAAGGATATAAAATTTCACATTTTAGATTTTCTGTATACTAGGAAACAAAATTTTGGTCTTGATCACCCCACCACCTCCCCACTGACTAGTGATCTGACTACGAATGTGGATACCTCCATTCATCTTGTCGATTTTATCAACTTTATATTTATATGTACCTTCTTGTATGTATGTACGTCAACTGACAAATAATGTTTACTCACAGCTTAAACAAATGTGGAGGCGTTTCAAACCGAATAAATAATTTGAAATATGAGAACGTAGTGCGCCAGATACACAGCACTGACAGTTTTTTTTTTTTTTTTTAATTATGCGTTTTACCCTTCAGCTCATACAGACTTAAGCCCTTTGTACAATATGCGAGTACAGAACACATGTTCATATCGCTTCTGTTGAATGGATTCGCTTCCGGTAAGTTAAGGTTTTTAGCCCTTTTCAACTTTTTTTTGTTTAGTTTTTTAGCGTTCAGGTGTTTTATATGAAATATTTTAGTTAGGGCAAATGCAAAGTTATGTTTTTGGTTGTTGACTTATGAAAAATGACTTCATTCAGAGTACGTTGCAAATATTTCAAAATGGTTTTCAACCTTTAAGCAAATTCTTTAATACAGAGAAACCGCAGTTAACAAAGCTGAGACTTGCTTCTAGTTAAACAAGGTCTTTAATGAAAATTGTTAACGCAGCACTAGCTAATAATGCTTACGTAAAAATATATATTCGTATATTAGTATATAGACTTTTCTACTTATGTAAATTACCTGTACATACGTATTTATATATAATACATAAGTGTTTTGTTTTTAATGTGTAGAACTTCGAATATTAAAGTTTGTAACGCATTAAAGAAGGCATCGTAGAATCCCTAAAGTACACATATTCTTCATCAGATCGATGACGGGAGACGATCTAGCTATATCCGTCTGGATGTTACTGCACATTTTTTGGGACCAATTTTTATTATATTCAATTGTAAGTCGGCGCCTCGACTTCTTTTTATTATATGGTGTAGCCCCCATACAAACCACTCGCCCATTTTTGTCTTTTTGTACGACAAACATATTTATTGTATATATATATATATATATATATATATATATATATATATATATATATATATATATATATATATATATATATATATATATATATATATATATATATATATATATATATATATATATATATATATATATATATATATATATATATATATATATATATATATATATATATATATATATATATATATATATATATATATATATATATATATATATATATATATATATATATATATATATATATATATATATATATATATATATATATATATATATATATATATATATATATAAACTATCAGCCGATTTTTAATTATTGACCAACAAACAAACAATAAATTAAATTAAATGATTAAACAATTAAAGAAAAATATTAAAAAGTATTTTTTGTTTTTTTAAATGGGAAAAGTTAAACGGGGGGTTTTTTCCTGAATCCGACTGTTCGGAATTGTTCGGAAGTGATTTCACTATAATGGTCCGTTTTTCACTTGCAAATGGATATCGCGATTTCTTTTGAATTGCCATTCAAACTTTCTCACAATGCCATCTCCAAGTGAATTCAAATCGCGATATGTTTTTGGAAATGAAAGACAAACTGCCGAATAATTTATTCTGATTCGGAAACTCGAATTTGTTTGCAGTGTAAAAACATTTTCTTGATAAACTGTATTCAGTACTTTGTTTTTAAATACGGTCTCAGATAGGCCAAAGCTCTGTGTTTGCATAGAAGACATATTTAGCTACAAATAATTATTTTGACTTCAATATTTTGGTGCATGACAATTTGACAATTAATAAACTTCTAAGGACTCAAATTAATTTTTTAGTAATGGTACCAATCCAAATGAAGGGACGACATAACAAATAAAAGCGAATATATGCTAATTCAGATATACATATAAATAGGCAGGTGGGGTTGCTATAACAACCGAGTGCTAAACAAACGAAATAACTTTCAATAAATCGAAATTTAAATATTGCACGAGTATATAATGATTGTGTATGTATTCGTATCTCTTATAGTTTGTAGTATATATGTATTTACCTCAAGCGCTGTTAGAATATCCCGGCATTGATGGATGGATATCGTATCATCATCGCCTGTGAATATTTCCACATTGATGTTATTGTAACTGCGAACTTCTTTGCCGATGATCGAATCGGCCGCATATATCAAAGATATGATGAACAAGATTATACTGTAGTAGTGGGTCATCGTCATCATTCTTTTCTGGAGTACGAACAAAAACAGCCGAACTTGCTCCTTCAAATATCAACTAACTGTTAACTTCTATATCAGTTTTCCAGGCAACTTGACACAATTAATTTCAGTCTCATTCCATTTTTTTTTTTTTTTTTTTTTTGTTAATAAGTATTATTATATTACAATATTATAGAACGACTGCTATTGGTTTGTGCTATTATTGTTTCCTGCTCTTTTATGCACTTTTGACGACGTTTCGGTTCAATAAATCCTACTTCCGGCAGTTTGCATGTTCACGTTAACTCTTTTTTTTTATTTATTTATTTTTTTTTTTATTTTATTTATAACAAAATCATCAACTATAACCACCTAACAGTAAAATAAAATCATTATATTCATTGATTTCTGTAATACTCGAATCTTTTTGTGTTTTATTTGACGATTTATTTTTTGCTTTACAGCATTCGATTCTTTTATTTTTACGAAAAAACCCGATGAATTTAAAAAACGATCAACCCACATCTCAACTGCTCAACTGAACAACAACAAATGAAAACAGAAATGTTCTCAAATTTCACAAAGTAGGTATTGCAACGGTTAACCGATATGGATTATAATATGCTAAGGTTTTCCAAAGTGGCAGTTGTTTGAAATGGTTTCGTACGGTTTTATGGAAAATATGGAATACCTAAAAATGGAACACCTAGACAAATTTGAATATTTTCTTTAACATATAATTTCCTATATTACTCATTATTTTGATACATTATTTCCATAATAAATACGAATTTTATCTGGCTCAATGAAATTTTTTATATTGGAAAATATTCCACATATTTTTCAATGTGATGGGAGTGAACAAAAATAACACAAACTTTCTTTCAATTAAAAGAAAGTAGAACAGTTGTTGTAAAATCTCTCTGGCATCGGCACTCGTGTTTCTCTGGCTGCGGCTTTTAGCTCAGCGCACTCTCTGTTTCGACCGCCAAACGGTACTCTGCAGATGTTACTAACAAAAATTTATAATATCACAAAAGCCACAACATACAAAACGATACATGCGTCCTCCTATTCACATAGACTTTTAAATAAAAAAGAAGGTATAGTTTCGTGCAGAAACAAAAAAGAATTAAAAACATTTAAATTTAACCGTGACCAGTTGTCGAGGGATCAGCTCTTGAAATCCCGCCGTGCCCCACACAATATTGGGCCGTTCATGTCATTGAGTGTTGGTCTCCCTTTTGCTATGTATATTTATCCCTCGGTACTATGTCATGGTGGCAGCGTTAAATTTTAGCACATTTTAAATTTTTAATTTACAAATTTAATAGTTTCTGCTATCATTATAATTATATGTTAAATTTTAGGTGAGAAACTGGTTCACACAACACGATTCATCATACTAACACTAATATTACTACAAAAAAAATACTAACAAAAACCAATGCGATTAATATATACTCGTATAACAAAAAAAATAACAATGTAGAAATAAATACTATAAATTATAAATATGTAAAAAAATAAATATGATTAAATAAATATAAATAAGTAGTATATGCACTTAATCTATAGCAATTTAAATTTGCATTGGCATAGGGTAAGGTTAGGAAATCTGAGGATTGGCTTTGCAACACTCTTTTTTATCAATATCGTTATTTAAATCATTTTTTATTGTATTTTAATACTGTCGAGCAATGTTTAGTCTACCTCTTTATCCTGAGCGCTCGTAGATAAAAGGGAAGCCTATCTAATCTAAGCAGATGTTTCTATATGTGAATTTATGTATGGTTGTTCGCTGTAATTTCAATTGAAACAAATCAAGTTGGCAATGAGCCCCTCGTCTTCTTCCCGTCCTTTGCCATTACTGCTTTTTTAACATTTTGTTTATTTCTTTCATGAATTTATTCTCTACAAAAAAAAATTAGATTTAATTATCTTAACTATTTAATATTTTCTTTTAAACATCTAACTATACTAAATTAATAGCTTTCTGGGCCACTGCTTAAATGCACTGTCTTCTGTTGGAATATTAATTTGTCTGCTTCACCTCCTCAAGACGATTTGGGTTGCGTTTAGAGCAGGTTGATGATTTATAATTGTATAAACATATAAAATTTTTTAGATTTAGGATTTTGATGAAAATTTGAAAATTTTAATGTGGCAAATTGTCGGTATGTGTACATATTAAATTTTGATACATGTATATATGTTGTATAAAAAACTGTGAACCTTTGTGTCGTATCCAAATTTATTTATAGTGCTGCCGGCATTGTTCGTTTGTTGGTCTAAAATTCGGCTGTATGGACCAAGAATGGCATCTGCTGGTCGCCGTTTGTTGTATGGGCCACTCTACATACAATAAAAAAACATTTGTACACTGTGTCAAGTGACTAACCTTATATTTGACACTTACGGTTTTAAAAATATTTTAATCACTCTCTTTAAAAAATGCACAACCATATTCACAATGAATATTCACATTACATTTTGTATATGAAGAATTCCCCGCGCAAGAGCATACACTTCGGTACGATTTTCTTTCTGTTCTGTTTTTTCCCTGATTTCATGCCCAATATCTTCTAGCTCGTCTTGATGCCAATGTGATATGTCGACACTTGGACGATACTGTAAAATACTTCCAACAATATACTTAAAAGTTTCTATAGTCGTTTCGAAATGAATATAAAATGACTGACCATCAAAATGTGCCGTCTGCCCCTATTATTTTCGAGAATACAATTGCAAAATTCTCACTTTCGAAGGTACTCGTGGCTAACGTTTGCAGTGTCACACGTATCTTTACGTATTTCGTTTTTAAATTTTTCCTTAAATGAGTTGGGTCGAAGGTCCCCACGTTCACCATTTAATTTTAAATTCTGTAATACATTTATATTTTGACAATCCCGTTCGCTGTGGGTTTATATGGGACAACCTCAAAAAGTGGGCGGGACACTCCCATTTGTTTATGTATATGAAGCGGTTGTCCACTAAAATCCACTAAATCAAATTTCAAGCTAATATTAATGTATTAATATATATAGCTTAAGCAGCTGTCTATAAAATGGCACCATATTGCACTTCAACCTAATATTTAATAAAGAACTTTTTCTTATAAAAACACAAAAGTGGACAGTATGTTTGTATGGGGGCCGTTAGTCTATGTATGTAAAGCGGCTGACCATAAAAAGGCAACACATTGCATTTCAACCTAATATTGACTTTAATAAAGAAGTTTTCATATAAAAAGTCAAAAGTGGGCAATAGGTTTGTATGGGGGGCTACCCCAAATAGTGAGCATTAATGTATATGTCAAGCATCCGTCCACCAAAAGTTACCATATCAATTATTAAGTTGATATTGACTACAATAAAAAGGTTTTTCATACAAAAAATCAAAAGTGGGCGCTGGGTACGTATGGGGCTACTCCAAAAACTGGGCGTGGGGGTCATTAAAACTGCAATATAAAACTGCAATATAAAAAAGGGATAAAAAAGTGTCTAACCATACATTTTTTCTTTAAACGGAAAAATAAATTATTTGTTTCTCACGATTTTTATTCTACGATTATGATTACCTAATGTATTCATATTGATTCGAAATTAGAAGTTGGACAAAGGAATCTGAAACTTCTACGGTTTTTTGAGCGATTTCAAACCAACCGAAGCAGTTCACATCTAAAATTAGCCAAAGTAATGTATATACTTCTACTTTATGTTGTCTTGAGGTCAAGCTTCTCTACAGCCAGCAACATTTTTTTCAACTATTTAATTAATTAAATTTAAATAATTTATCAGGGGTGCCACAGAAATCGCTACGATTTGCTACTTGTGTCTTGCCAAATCGCTCAAAAAATTTCATCATGCCACAGTTCGAGCGAATTGATTTTTATAGTGATATTCAAACCTTTTCGAACTTAGCAACATACGACATTATTATTAGTTTTTTTCAGTAGCATCATTGATAATTTCGTAATACGAGTAGTAGTGCTGCCAATTTAGGAAAAAAAAAAGAAATGTTTTCAAAAATACGTATTTTCTAGTATATTTCAAAGTCGTAAAAATGTCCCTTAAGGTCCATATATAATACACCTTCCTACATATGATCAAATGGTGTAGTATTTGGAGATTTGACTGCTTGATAAAATGTGTGAAGAAAATTGAAAAGTTTTGATTTTCAGCACATCGCTTCTTCTCCCTCGATGTGATTTTTTTTTTTTTTTTTTGTTCTGAACACACTTATGTGATTTGGGCGGGAGATTCAAAATCAGATTTGACGAAATGGGCACGCATCACATTACAACGTCACACATTTCATCAAATGTGTGAATAGTGTATTTGGCCCTTTACACTACTTTATTATAAAATGATACTTAAAGTAATTTACAACAATGTTCAACTTACCCCTTCAAAGGATTGAATTAGAATCATTTGATGTCATGTTGATGTGCTGTTACGTAGAATGGTGAAGCATTAAATTAATCGTTTTTTTGTTCTACATCAAAGGAAAAAGTTTACTAATCTTCCAAATATATAAAAATGGATGTATGTATGTATGTTCCCTATAGACTCCGAAACCGCTCAACCGATTTTGATCAAATTTGTGGCCATATTCAAAATAGTCCCGTGGGTGATCCTGTGAATTTTCGTGGCGATTGGATAAACAGAAAATTTTTTTGGATTTTTTAAATTTTCCTTCCATTTTTTTTTTTGTTTCAATAAGAAGGAGCATGTGGAAGGTGGAGAAGGGAGAAGGAGTGGCAGGGGAAAGGGGTGGGCCGCGTACAACGCCGCGGGGACCTACTAGTATAATATATTTCATGCTTTTTCTTGTGTGTTTTTTTTTAAATGAAATCAAAAGTTGGCAGTAGGTTTGTATGGGGGCTACCCCAAACAGGGGGCGGGTCGTACCCATTAATGTATATGTCAAGCATCCGTTCACTAGAAATTACCACATCAATAATTAAGTAGATATTGACTACAATAAACATTTTTTTCATACAAAACATCAATGGGCAGTAAGTTTGTTTGGTGGCTACTCTAAAAAGTGAAATAAAAAGAAGTGTATGTGCAAATTTTAAACTGGATAGCATAAAAATTGGTCCTCAAAAAATGTGGAACAACATACAGACGAACAAACAGACGGACATGGCTAGATCGACTCGTCTCGTCGAGCTGATCAAGAATATATATAGTTTATGGCGTCTATGACGCCTCCTTTAATAATTAAATAATCCAGGAATACTAATAAAATTAACTTGAATAATTTAACGTAATAAACTGAATCGCTCCCTCCTCCACCATTGTAACATTTTGTAATATACAAAATAAGACACAACAAAAATTTGGTGTATTTTGTATACGATTGGCTAACCTTTTCCCTAGCAGAGAGATAACTACTTAGGCCTAGCGAAGGGCTAACATACAAATAGCTACCGAAAGGTAATGCGACGTTTTTTTTTCTGTTTTAAGTTGTCTCACATGAAAGTGTGAGGATTTGGCGTGATGCAACATTGTATGCAAATATTCAACTAGAGACAAAAACAATTATCTATCAAACAATATACTTATCATATTCTCTATATATTTATAGACATACATATGTAGCTGGCAGTAAAAGGTGGCAATATAGAAATGGTCAAGTCTCTTTTGCCTCTGCAAAATGGAGCATTTGGATAACAACAGCAATTCAGTTTATCATCATGCAGTCAGCACAAACAAGGACATTATAAATGTAAGCAAACAAACTTTTTAATAATAACACTGTGAACTTAAATCACTGCAATACAGATGGCCTATACTGTCATTGTGATTGCTATTTTATGGAAAATCAGTTTAAATTTGGATTATTGATGAAACAAGTTAATGGTGATGATTGTTCATCCTGTACTAATGTTTGTAAGTGGTATTCGTGGTATACTAAGACACCATCAACATTTGCAATGTGTAAAGGCTTTGTTACTTGCCGGTGCAGATGTCAACCTAAGTGCAAAGAATATAAGCAAATTATACAAAACGTCCACACCCACATCTGTTGCATCGTTTTTAAAGACCAATGCAAATAAACTTTATACATGCAATACGGCACTGGTGCCTATTGTACAGTGCCTGGTCGTTTTCGGTTGCGATATAAACATAAAAAACAAGGACGGCAAAACAACGCGTCACATGGTCGGCAACGGTCGGTGCAAAACGTTGTCCTGAATCGAGTTCTAAATGCCTACCGGGCTGTAATGCAAAAGGTGCGTATAATGGCATACCACCAGATGCGCCAGAATCTATGCAACCACGTGAACATATTGAGAATATGTTGGCCGCAACAACCTGACAAGCGTCTAATTCTTTTCATTGCATTGATTGGTCCGGTCGAGCTAAATCAATACATTAAATCTGGACACGATATTTTAGAAATCAATACAGCAGGCAGCTCACTAGAGGAGACTTTCGTTCATAAACGAAGTGTAAATTACAATGTAAGTTGTACATAGAATTTTTTTTTGTTGTACTGTTTCTAATGTTTGGTTATGCCTTCAAAACTATTTTAGTATAGCGAAGCAGTGGTACGTGCTGATCCCGATCATTTTACGGGCTTGGTTGCCATATATTGCAAATTTCTGGAGCATTTCAAAAGTGACAAACGTGATTTAATGGATGCACAGGATAAGGTCTGCGGTGTATTGAGTCCAGTGCTAGCGAAAATCTTGCCCTATGGCGTTGCCTACCATCATTCTGGTCTTACAACTGATGAGCGCAAATTTATTGAGACAGCCTAACGTTTTGAAGTTATTATGGTTATTTGTTGTATGTCTACATTAGCAACTGGTGTAAATTTGCCCGCAAAGCGGGTCATCATACGTACCCCGTACGTGAGCGCTGAATTGATGACGCTGTGCAAGGTTTGGGTGAAGCAGGTAAGAGTATCCTAATTGCACCGAGTCGCGACAATGGGCGCCAATGGCAAAACGATGGCGCGTAGGAGAAATGCTTTTCTCGCCCATGGATAAGGCTGAGCATTGAGCTCAATGGATCAGCAGAATGCTATAGGTTTGCAGGTATGTGTAGAATTTTTATAATCATCACATATAAATTAAATAGTATATTAGTTTTGGCTCGAAATTTGTAATATTCAGTCGAAGGCATCAGAGATCTCAGCTCGAACTGTCAACCATGTTCATATGTCTCTGTGTGTTTATAAGTGAAATAGACATGTCGTTTTTATAGAATGCTTTTAAAAATCTTTATGACGAATCTCTAATGGAAAAACTTATCGTCATTTATTTAATTTGGGATTTATACTGGGATGCTCCACCCTCCCCCCCCCCCCATTTTAAGATTTAATGAACACTTCAAGTTTTTACTTCGAATTTTTATTGTTTTAATTGTTTAGACTCATCGCACATTTGATTGACTTCAACGACCTATGTCATCTCGTCTTAAATTGCTCTTCCACATTGGCAATTTCGTTGCAGCAATTTTTTTCCTTTTCCTTTTGAAGGACCGAAAAATAGCATTTTTACAGTTAGCAACATAAGTTATTTTTACAGTTAGCAACATTTTGTAGCAACAAGTTTTTTTGTAACGTTTATGAGCTTTTCTTGAACATTTTGAGCTTTTTTTTACGCAGCTTTTTTTTTAACCGTTCAAAAAAGCTGCGTTTAAAAAAAAGAGAAAAACGGTTAAGGATTTCCAAAGTAGGGTTTTATGGAAAATATGAAATACCTAGAAATGGAATACCTAGAAAAAATTGAATATTTTCTTTAGCATGCTTGAATATGTTGTTTCACTTATATACGTAATTTCATATATTACTTATTATTTCGATACATTATTTTCATGATAAATACGAAATTTATCTGGCTCAAGATAAGTTTTTATATTGGAAAATATTTCACATATTTTTCAATGTGATGCACAACAATAACACAAACTTTATTTCAATTAAAGAACGTAGAACAGTTTTCGAGATATTGCAAAATTTCTATATTTTTCTTTATACAAACAAGGGAAAAAGTTAACTTCGGTGGAACCGAAACTTTTATACTCTTTACACTTGTCAGTTTTGCTCGGCAACGCTGGTCTACTTAAATTTTGATGTTTTTGAAGGAATGCTCAGATTTATAATAGTAAACTTTATTCGTAAATGTATTTAGCATTAATTTCAAATTTTTGTTGGTTGGGGATGGGATAAACTGTTTTTGATAGTTTTGTTGTACATGAAATATTTAGAAAGAATTAAATTGAAAATTAAAGAAATTTTTGATCGAGCAATGATTGATTTCCCACTCCCAAGAGAGCGTTCTCGATCCACCCTTGAATTAATCGTATAGTTGATCAATTTGAAAACAATTATTACACAGTTACGGGAGGATATGGCTAGATGGATTCGTCTCGTTGCATTCTTGCAGAATGTGAAGCTGTAGCTAGAAACAGACTGCAGGTGCTAGGTAATCACATTATTAGAAAGGAGCAAGTGAGTAGTTTGGACCCTAGGATAGTACTAAGACTCATTCAAAAAATAGGCTTAGGGCAGGTCATCTTACTCAGTAGGACAAACAATAGACCTTTTAGGTCGCGGTTTAAATAAGTCTCCATCATAAATAATAAATAAAGTTGCTTAATACATTCAATACACTTCATTAGTCTGTAGATCCACCTCTCAAAACAGTCCTGAAAATATTGTTTTTGTAGCTTCTCAATTTCCACATTAACGACATCAATCAATCATTTTTTGGTAATAAAAGTCACTGGGATAAATAAGATCCACTGAACAAAATTGGCGATGCCAAAAGGTGGCGGTGGGATCGATTAATTTAGAATATAAATTGGATTCCACTATGAATTACACTAATTGTAAAATTATAGAATTTTTTTCTTTATTGGTAGTTGAAGTCTGATCTAATACAAAGAAAATATATAGTTTATTAACAAAATTGGTTGAAAATTTTTTTTATTGAATTAAAAATGCGTATAATGTAATAACACTGAGTTTACATCGGGGATTAAGATTCAAATCTTAATGCCACGATTTATAGTTTATAAATTGAGAAAAATATGTCTTTGGTTTTTAAAAATTTTCACTTCAGTTTTCATTATTATATTAAAAAAATATTTCAATTTAAGCAACTTTGGCTTGTCTAAAGAAAATTAAAAGATTTTGTGACGGAAAAGTATCATATATCGCAGCCGATTGGAAAAAACCATCCTATTTTGAGCGTCATTTTTACTCTGCGTGTTCAACATATGCTGACCTAATGTATTTAACACAAGGATCAAATTATAAATTTTGTGAAAAACGCTTCCGCTGACGCCACTTAAGATCGTCGAGTACCGTACCTAAAGAGCGTTAGAATGTTATATATGAATGTATGCCTATTAAGCAACATACTATGTACACATATGAACACATAATGAAGTACCTTTTTATAGATACAATACTATGCATTCACAATTTTTTTGTCTCGTTAAAATTCATTGGCATGGAATCGTTGCTTCTACCGAACAATATCGTCTGTATATCGTCATCTTTTTTACATTTAGGATGCACCGACATCAACGGCATTCGACAGTACATTGGAGTATGTCCGTCCGTCTGTCCGACTATATATGTATATACGATGTGCAATTGTGTTTTTTATTATTATTTTTCCATCGTACATTTTAGTACGTGATTATTTTTTCATTCAAGTAATTTCGATAAAGTATTGTCATTTGTCACCCACCGTTGAGGCATTCATATGTTGCTGTCGACTTGTCTGTCTGTCAGATACTCTTTTTTTTTTTTTTGAAATTTACCTGCATGATTTGTCGCTGAGTGATCTGTAAAAGGAAAGAGCGAGGGAGTTCGTGCAAGCAGAGAAATTTAATGAAACCAATATTTATAATAGGGGATGGATAGTGTTGAAATGAAGACGACAGTACGTGTTTCGGCATAAAATTACTTGTTTATACTTGAGCAAAATAATAAATGATTTGAAGAGAAACTAATAAAGGTTCTTTAAATCTAAATTATGCAACAAAGCAAAACATTTCTTCGCGTTTGCTTCCATCAATTGCGATTGCCACCAAATGTATTTAAGTGGGAATAGATAATGTACAATAGCAGAAATGTAATTTAAAGACTGAGTATAAAACAAGTAAATGGTATATTCAGTGCAGGCCCTAAATTAAATGACGCCCGGGGCAAGTAATGGAAAAATGCCCTTGATAAATAACACATGCTTACGATGGATTTCCCATTAAAAAACTGAAGTAGTTTCGGTAGATATTAAGTATTATAAAAATTCTGTCACATCAATTTTCTAAGACCATGATATAGGTATATGTGTTTTCGAATTATGATTTTACTTAATCCAGTGTTCAGAGTAAACGGCAAGTTTAATCTGACTCTTTGGTTCATTGTTAACGATACCTACGGTATCCAATTCGTTTCGATTTAATGAAAAATGATTAAGTAACAACTAAGGAAAGTTAAAATTTCAAAGTCAACTGTACCGTTTTTTTTTTTTTGTTTTCTTGTAGAGTTTGGTCGAATGAACTTGGAACAATTTTAAACAATTTTTAATGGATGCGTTTTCGCGGGAGAATTTTTGAATTTTTTTCACTATTTAGGAAGTTTACCAGTCCTACCAACCCCCCCCCCCCCTGGTCCGCCTATGCCATATCACACTATGTGTGAATGGTATGAAACTATAATTCATTAAATGTTGCCAAGCTTTGTATTTAATAAACAAAATATATAGATAGGTTCCAAAGATACGTTTTTTTCATATAATAAGGACGGACATTGGTTAGCATTAGGGAATAAGACCGAAATGTATTTCGGTTTTGGTATACCGGTACGGTACCGGTTCAGGTCAATATTAAAATTTTTGAAAGAAAAATTTATAATTACTATTATCAACGTTCCAAAGACCATATATCAAATTAATAACATGTTAATCAAATTTTGTTCTCTTTTACTTGACTATTTTTTATTTAACCTTCCAAATGAATGCTAAGCTGGTGCTCTACAATCCCTACATAAAAAAATATAGGTTAAAATAAATTTTGAAAATTACAATTAGCTGAAAATTGAAACCACATTTTCGTGCATCATACATCAATCGACTCCAACCATGCAAATAAAAAATATACATATATCGTCATAAAATTGATATCAGAAGTTTTGTGAGTTGCAAGTAGGCTTTGGTATTTACCTCGTCAAGATGTTTTTTTATTTGATATTAATATGGCAATCAAATAAATATAGTTCAGAAGCCTCAAGTCTTTTAGTCATCCCTTTAGCATATAATACGAGTATAATGTAAATATAAATATAACGTAAAATGTTATATTTTTTATTAGAAACCTTATTTTTATACTCTTCACACAGAGTGTGAACAGTATTATAATTTAGTCACTATGCAACGCCTTAAAGTGAGAATGGGAGAGCCCACAAAGTATATAGATTCGTGATCAGCGGGGCAAGACGAGTCGATCTAGTCATGCCCGTCTGTCTGTCTATCTGTCTGTCTGTCTGTCTGTCTATCTGTCTGTGTGATCCTCCTAGTCCTATTCCATCAGTTTTTGAAATATTGGTGTGAAAGTTGGTATGGAGGCTATAACCAGAAGCAACTCAAGTTCAAATGTGAGGTATATCTCCCATATAAAAAACTAGATGTTTTTTTTTGTTGTGTCGAACATGTTTTAATTAGAATAATAATTGTTTTGAAATTGGTCAACTATATATGTACAAAAGGTGAATCCAATTAATAATATTGATATTGTATAAATTGTACATTTAAATCAATAAACCGTAGCTCAACCGTTTGGCGTGCTGCCGAACATTCAGACCCGTGTTCAACCCACGCTCGATCCATGCTTTATGTTTTAATATAATTTTGTCTAATTATTTTACTCGCAACAAATCGTGCCCAATGACAAATTTTATTATATTGCAAAAAAATTTGTTAAATCTAAGCAAAATGTGACAAGAATAAAAAATTTAATATAGTTTGATGCCTCTTTGTTAGATGCCTTTTTAAATTTTGAGAACAAGTTTTTTACTTCAGAAGTTAAAATTTTTGATACGAAAAAAGTCAGATGGCTATGCTGAAGGGCCTGAAACGTTTGTTGAATGTCAAAAAAAAAAGAAGTAAAACGGAATTTTTTTCAAACTATCAGGAATTTTTTTTTTTCAAAACTCGCACTTGTTTCAGCCATACATCATTTCACTTTCCAATATTTCCCAACCTTTTTCAAACGTAAATCAATTCATTACGTACCGCGGATATACAATATTGGGTCTCAAATTTTTTCTTCGATGTTACATAATTTTTTACATACACTATCTGATTTTGTAATCATTATGAGGTTGAAAATCTGTTGATATTTTAAAATGCTTGAAAATAAACAATTGTTCAATATCACTAGTCTACAACTAATTCGAACATCGACTTAAGAAATGTTGAATGGATACGTTTTCGAGGTATGAATTTGTGATATTTTTTAGAAGGCGGGTACAGTAATTTAGCCATTTAAAAACTTACTTTTAAAATAAAAAAATAATTCGTTACATGATTTGACGAAGATAGTGAGATATGTACAAATAAAATCTCTGAATATATAGGTTACAAACCTATTCATATTTTTTTTTTTATATTTTTCACTCTTCATTTAACGAATTCTATTTCATCGTATCGACTAATTCGATTAACCATGGATCCTTTTCGCCTGACGTATACTTAAATTGATCGAACAGTGCGTACCGAAGAAACGATTGCTGCTGTAGAGCGTAATATTGAGGAGAATCCAAATGAGGGTTCCCAGGTTTGCGGATGAGGATAGCTGGAAGCATTTGTGGTGATGTTGACGAGTAACTGGATCCCATTCGGAGGCTGGCAGGTACATCAATATTGTCGTACCCAGGAGATTTAGGATTTGAGATTCCCAATTTCACTGATCAGTTCATACGTCTCAACTACAGGAATACGGAGCGCCATTTGCCAGGACACGTCCATGAAGTTGAGAGTTTCCTCTGCCTCGAGTTGGGAGCATCTTTCGATTGGTGAGAATGTTTCGTACAGGTGGTCGGCGAAGGCTCCATCCATCAATGTGCATCCTTTCGACACCAGAATCCGGCGCCATCCTTCACAGGCTCTTTCCTCTTTATAGTTCTTTTAATGCCCTTGGTTAGCTGCCACAGATTGTGCTGGAGGTCGCCTGGCTCGACTTCTTCGAGGAACTGCTACATGTAATGCTTGCGGAGACTGAAAAATAGTTCCTTGAAGTTCTTGGCGGCTCTATTATAGGCAGTTTTGTCCCTTGGGTTGCGAGAATTGCGCCAGACTCAGCGAAGGCGCCTCTTCTCAGCAACCAGACAACTTATTGATTAATGTATGTCTTCTGGAAGAAGGTGGAACTTCGGGAAAAATATTTTTAAGTCGCTTCGTGGTATGATCCATCAAAAAATAGAGCTTTACTTGGTGGTGGTCCTCAGCTATGTCTTTAGAAAGTGGTCTTAAATCCTTTTTGGCTTCTTCCAATTTTTTGTAACTAGGAAGAATATCGGCACTGTGCCGCAATAAGGAGTCGCGAAAAATACAATAATTTTCCTTGAAAAGCCCCATTTTCCATTTCGTTGGGGACTAAAAAAATTGCTCCATTCATAAGAGTCATAAAGTCGCTGACGAATTTGTATGGGCAACACTTTTTCACAATCCGTACGCGGTCGCCTGGCTCGCAGCTTTGCTTCATAAACTTTCTAAGAATAAATAAATTCGATTCATGTTAAATTTGGAGTTAAATAATAAAGATTTGAGGTGGTATGCTTTGTTTGAATTTCATTGTTTTTTTTTTCAAAATAACCGTTTAACACTTATGGTACAGAATATGTTGCCGTCAATCCTTTTACAAAACATTCTAACTAATCCGACTGCTAGCTCCTCTGCAAACGCAGCAGTAAATAAAAAAAAACCTGAAAATGTTCTGAGTTCCAATAGATATGCATCCTTAAACGGTAATTTAATTGCGGTAGAAGATATACCAGTTGTAGGCTCAAGTGAACCTAGTCCACCACCCCTATTTATTCCATCTGTCAACAACATACAAAAGATTTTGCAGCAATTCAATGAATGTATAGGAAAGGATTCGTTCGGTTATAAATAGTACCGAGATGGCCAACTACGAATTATGATACATTCAAGTGAGAAATATCGAGCTATGATAAAACTTCTCGATGTTAATAAAGTAATATACCATACATAACAGCTGAAGCAGGAGAGAGCGTTCACAGTTGTTGTTAAAAACTTATACTAGTCTACATCAACCGAGTTTATGGAACAAGAGCTGTCAAAAAATAATCACAAAGTTCGTAACATCAAAAATACTAAAAGCAAATTTAGCAAGAAACCAATGCCTATGTTTTTCGTAGACCTGGAGCCTGGCGTAAATAATAAAAGAATATATAATGTCACTAAATTATGTAGCGCTAGTAAAAATTGAGCCCCTTAAAATTTGACGATTTAGTACAATGCCACAGGTGCCAAGAATTTGGTCAAACAAAAGGCTATTGCAATGC
>JAWNNQ010002126.1:0-36246 GCA_035044765.1 Leucophenga montana
TAGATATATTTACAAGTGGATTCGAGAAGAAACTGTATTCTGCGGCAGTATTTCTTGATATACAACAAGCATTTGACCGAGTCTGGCATCCAGGCATGTTATATAAAATGAAAAAACTGCTTCCTGCTCCATTTTTCCTCTTATTGAAATCGTATCTAAGCAATCGACACTTTTATGTTCAAATGGAAGGAAAAACATCGAAACTATATAGTATCCATGCTGGTGTTCCACAGGGCAGTGTGCTGGGACCTGTCCTTTACACAATATTCACTGCCGATCTTCCTGTTGTCAGTGATGTTCAAGTAGCCACTTATGCTGATGATACAGCTATAATTGCATCTAAAGACACTGCGGCAGAAGTATCTCAAGATATTCAAAATGAAATAGTTGAAATAGAGCGATGGCTTAAGAAATGGAAAATAAAGGTTAATACTGAGAAGTCGAAACATGTCACATTTGCTCTGAGAAGAGGAGATTGTCCGTCAGTATTTTTAAATAATTCACAAATTCCTCATAGTGACTCCGCAAATTATCTTGGACTCGATATAAATCGGAGAGTAACTTGGAAAAGTCATATTAAAGGCAAGACAAAGAAACTCAACATAAAAACAAAAAAAATGTATTGGCTGCTTGGGAGAAAATCGCAGCTTAGTTTGGAGAACAAAGTTCGGCTTTACAAGGCTATGTCCTGTGTGGACATATACTATCCAATTATGGGGAACTGCAAGCCAATCAAATATTGAAATTCTTCAACGATATCAGTCCAAAACGCTTAGACTTATTGTTGACGCCCCCTGGTTTGTGGCTAATGACCAAATTCACAAAGATTTAAATATTCCATACATTAAAGATGAAATACGTAGAATAAGCACAAGGTATGTTGAGAGACTACATGATCATTTAAATGTTTTGGCAATAGGCCTACTAGATAATAGCGATACAACTCGAAGACTTAAAAGAAATCATGTGTTAGATTTACCTTTTAGAGATTACATTTTGTATATATTGTAAATAAACTCTTAATTATATAATTTTGGATATAATAGCTGTTCTCACTGGAGTACAGCTATTTCTGTTATATTATGAACTTTCAACTAACTTACTTATTGTCTTATTGATAGATTGTAAATTAATAATAATAAAAAAAAAAAAAATTATCTGTGTGGAGCGGGTGTGACGAGAGGGTGTGACGGTAGCAGAATGGTATGCACGTGTGAAGAGGTTAGGTTGGCATTGAACTGTAAATTTGATTATCATTTGGAAGCGTTCATTTTAAATCAATTTGTTATGCAATTTTGCACTGCAATTTTTGAGCGAATATGTGAAGAAGACGAAAAACTAACGTTATCAAGCGCATTGAAGAAGACGATGATTATTGAAACTAAAATAACAACAAAAACTAAAGCCTCAATATATTATTCAAAAATAAGGAAAACAGTAAATTATGATTCAGATAAAAGTTGTGTTGATAAGTTTAATAGTAATAACTTTGATTTTTCTATATACAGTCTTCATATACAGGCTTCAAAATCTTCCTTCGGTGTTTACTATTTATCTGTTAATATAGACGGATGTCAGTTGGATGTTGCTTGGGACACTGGTGCCCCTCGCACATTAGTACCAGTTTCATTTTATAAAGGATTGGAAAATAAAAAACCTCTAAGAAAATGTCACATTCCATATGTTGATTATAATGCAGATGCAATTGAAGTGCTTGGTGAGTACGATGCGACAGTAGCATATCGAGGTGAAAAAAAAGATATAGTTATTGTAATTACAAAAACTAAGAGTCCACCTTTGCTTGGTAAATCATTTTTAAGGGCATTTAATTTTGAACTTAGGCAAGTTAATAATATTGACATTTGTGAACAGCGCGCAACGCGTTGCCCCGAATTGAGGAGATTTTTGCAGCTCTAGAAGGAGGTGAGTTATTCACTAAACTTGATCTATGTAATGCTTACAATCAACTACGTCTAGATGATAATTCTCAGAATTTGTGCACTTGGTTTAAAGCTGAATTCAAGAAATGTGAGTTTTTCAAATCTAAAATTTGTTACTTAGGTTTTCAATTGACAAAAATGGTTTGAGTAAGAACAGTGATAGAATTTCTAGTGTGACATTACCATCAACTTCAAAGAATATATCCGAATTAAGAGCATTTATTGGTATGGTAAATTACTATTCTAAATTCATAAACAATTTTTCACAGAAAATTAGTCCTTTATATGAATTGCTTCGCAAAAATGTAAAATATAATTGGACACAAAATTGTCAAAAGGCTTACGAACTAATTAAAAGCGAGATAACATCCGATCAAGTATTACTTCATTTCAATCCTGATTTTTCTATCATTTTAACAATAGATGCTAGTTTCAATGCAGTATATGGTGTGCTATCACATAAATATGAAAATGAGATTAGACCAATTGCCTTTGTGTCTAGAGCATTGACAAAGAGTGAAATTAATTATGGTACAAGAGTACCATAGGAAGAAGCTCTTGCAATAATATGTTGCGTTACTAAGTTAAAACAGTATCTTTTAGGCAACAAGTTTATACTACGAACAGACCACAAGCCTTTACTAGGGTAATTTTGTGAAACGAAACCATTAATGGTATCTGCACACATGCAGAGATGGTAACTGATATTATCAGGTTTTGATTATTCTGTTGAGTACGTTAAAGGTAATTTGAATATTGCAGATGGACTCTCCAGAATGCCTCAATATTTTACTTCTAAAGAAGTTAATGAAAGTAATCATATTAATTTTATTCAATCTGAAACTATATTCAAAATCAATTTCAAAGACATTGCACGTGAGACTAGACGCGACGTAGTTTTGTTGAAAACTGGAGTGCTATCAAAGTTAAAAGGCAATGCATTTTGAGCATTTATTTCAAAATCGTATGAATTGTCTGTTAAGTATGATTGTATCCTATGGGGTCACAGAGTTACAGTACCTACAAAGCTCCGAAAGCGAGTGTTGAACGATATAAAGGAAAGCGCAACCCTAAGTTTTCGCAGGGCCAAAAAGTAATGGTTAGAGACTATAGAAATCCTAGCAAGTCAAGATGGACTCAAGCAACTATAAATAAACAACTAAGCCCTCGATCATACTGTTGTATTTAGATCAAATTAGAAATCAAAATATAAATGCTAATGTATATGTTGAACCTGATGTGCAAAACACCGATGTTGATAGTAACGACTCTTCTGGTACAACTTATGTAAATAATGAAAACATCATCTCTGATGAAGTTCCATCTGAACAAGAGTTACAACAATCCACCGGAAGAGAATTGAGACCACGTTATAATGGTAAAGTAGTTAAAAACTGAACTATTTTATTAAAAATATTGAAAACTTAATAGAGTAAAAAAATAAGTAATGAAAATTATTAATGAATATTATGAATTTAGTATTACACATTTTAGTAATATCTCTTTAAAATATTGTATACTGTATATTGTATTATCTTAAGGAGAGGCGTGTTAGGTATTCCCATTTGTACAACCAAATTATACAATCTGGCAGCACCTACGCACAACGCGTGTTAATTATTTAGTGTCAATACACGACACTTATAATACAATTTCACACTATCGGCGGTGTCACAGTGTTATTTGCACATATATGTGTTTTTTACTTTTGTTTGTTGTTTTTTGGTTCACACACACTCTGTGCGTGTGAAAATGAAAAAATACCGGAAATTCTCATTATCATATGCCCGGTATAGGCTTTGGACAGCAAGGGTTTTGTGCTACGCAGAGTTGTCGTAGATAACAAAATAGATTACAGACTATGTAAATTACATTTTTTTCAGATTTACTTGGAGATCGTTGTGAAGTCTATACTTGGTGTGATGTGTCTAAATTACTTATTTCATTAATATATTTATTTTAGAAAAGACCCAAAACTAAATTATGATTTATGTTGCGAGCTTTTTTTTGTGGTTAGATACACTTACAACAAGTTCTGTTTGTTACTCCTTCACGCAAAAACTACTAAATGGATTTTAATTAAACTTTACAATAATATAGCTCATATATCAGAATAACATAACACATCCTACTAATACTATAAACGCAAAAGTTTGTATAGATAATAACATAGCTCATATATCAGAATAACACATAGGCTATAATTTATGAAGATTAAATTAACGCATTTATTTAATTAGTTTAAAACAAACAGATTTTCTGTGGGGGCAAAGTTTTCTAGCGTTTTCTTACGCGGTACGGCTTGTAGATTTTCTATTAAGACTAGTGTTCGTGATACCCTACGCGTCGCTGGTTTTTACGGCTTGCCAGATTCTCTGTCAAGCCTAGCACGAGTGTTCACGACTCCAATATTTAAACTTATTATTTCGCAAAAATAGTCTGACCGAACAAAACTGCGATTCACGATTAGGGTTGGGTCAACTTTACATATAGTTTGCACCTAACACATTTCATACCTACCTTACCATTTACACCTAATACACACACCTTCATGCACTCATACGAAACACACTCACTTCATACACTCTTACGAAACACCCTCACTTCATACACTCATACGATAAACACTCACCCACACACGCATGGTTTACAGACCAAATAAAGAACTGTACATCCTCACGGGCCACATGAATACAGCCTCATTCTCTGATCCTACTAGTTTTAAATAGTTTAGGATTACTGAAATAAATCGGCATTTAAACTTAAAACACAAATTCTCTATTGATTTCCTTCCGAAGCCAGTCCCAAACAAATAAATATTCTAGATATCCGACGAGAGAACTTCGTGCACGAAAAAAAGAAGGATATATATGTGGGAATGGATCTGGCAACACCTTTGTGCCAGCCCTACAAATCAGCTGTTATGGGAAGTGACGAACGAATAACGAGAGGACAACGATAAAAAAAAGACGATGAGACAGGTGAAGACGACGCGCGGAACACTTAAGACGATTGTGCGAACGACGCAGAAGGTAAAAGAAGAATTTACGAAGAACTTTTAAATACTTTATATTAAATTATTAGTCAAAACATTTAATTGTATGTAAAATAAACGAATTCCACATTTCAAAAATATTAAATAATTAAATCCAAATAAAAATACCACAAATACCAAAATAGAAACGGTAAAAAACGAGACATTGTGAGAGTATTTACACATCCAAAGACAGTGATATATATGAGAACGTGTTAAAAGGAGATAAAAACTCCAAACGTGTGTGTGTGTGTGTACATAGCAAGAAATTACGTTCGTGTGAAATTGTAAAAAAGACGCAAAGATGTTGCGGCTAGTTGAGTTTCCGTTAATTCAAAATACTTTAAAAAATGAGAGCAAAAAGAACATTGTGCTACTTCACAAATTTATTTTTGAGCAAGAAGGTGATCGTGTTAATCGCAAACGTTTACGTGAATTTAATGGTTTTGATTTATGATATGGTTTATGATTATGATATGATTTAGAGATATGGTGCTAAGATTGGTTACATTGCTGAAAATTTATCAAATAGTGATTTGGCTATAATATGCAACGTTTTACATTTGCAACATAATGCAGAGGATCTGGCGCATCACGTATTTTATAATCTGCAAAGAGGAAATTTGACGCTGATTTTTTAATTGATGAGGACGAAGAGGAAGCAGTAAACGAGGACGACTCAGACGACAACGATGCAGCAAACGACGACGGCGCAAAAGACGGCAGCGATCGAGCAAATACCTCAGTAAAATTGATATTTGTGCATCATGTTTTTTTTAATTTTTTTCTAAAATTTTACTTGCTTGATTTTTTATCAATATTTTTTTTAAATAGGTAGTTGATATTAAAATTTAATACACACCATGTTTATTTATTCTATTTATTTTATTAATAGAAAACATTTGTTTAAAGAAATCTTCATGTAAAGTTGATAATTGTGCAAAAATTTAAATAACAAAAATATTAAGGGAATTAAGTAATTAAATGAACCTAAATGAATTTATTAATATGAAATGGAGTCGCCTCTTTGTTGTGCACCAATTGCAGTCGGCGGGGCATCGAATTTACTAAGTTTCGTAAAGTGTTTACGTCAATAGTTGCCCATTTCTCGACAATGGACGCTTTTAGTTCCTTTAATGTCTCGAATTGCCTTCCACCCTCATAAACTTTTGCTGAAAGGATGCCCCAAAGGTCCTCAACTGGATTTAAATCCGGACTTATTGCTGGCTGCTGCAATAAGGGGATATCTTTAGAACAGAAAAACGACATCGTATGTCTTGCAACGTGTATAGGAGGGTTATCTTGTTGAAATGTCCAGTCGTCGCCATGGAACTCCTCCGCAAATGGTATAAGTTCTCCTTCAAGGATATCCGTATGCATTTGCGCATTGATCCGTCCCGGCACAAAACAAATGGGAGACTTTCCAGCAGAGCTAAAAGCCGCCCATACCATCAGAGAGCCACCACCATGGTTCCGCCTATAGCTCGTCTTCCTGGGATGTCTTGGGTCCCGCCAGTAATTTTGATTTCCATCTGGCCCGTCAGATTGAACTTCTTTTCATCACTGAAAATCACCTTTCCGAACTCGCTGCCCCAAAACTTATATTTTTCATAGAAGGCAAGCCGGGCCTTCTTATGTCGGGGTAACAGTTTTGGTGTCCGCACCTTTGGGTCATATTTGAGGTGCAACTCCTTTTCGCAAATCTTTTGCACCCTCTGCCTACTTATTGGCAACTTCAATTCAGCCTTTATTTGGGCGCAACTCATGTTTTTAGCCGTTGCTATCGCCTTAATGTGGCGTTTACTGCGCGCATCAACTTTTGCTACTGCCCCTCTTCTGTTGTTTTGGGCATATTTCTGAGGATTTTTTAAATAATTCGCGATAGTATTTCGATGTCGTTTTAATCTTTTGGCAATTTCTGATATTTTAATGCCACATTCAGCCAAAGTTTCAATCTGGGTTTTTTATTTTTCATTTAATTCGGTTGCGAGAGGCATTTTTAACCAAAAATAGTCCAAATTAAAAAAAAAAAATTGCAAAATACTAATTGTAATCAATTAGTAAACCATATTTTAATACACTCAATAATTTTTTGGAGCGAGATAATTAATGTGTCACACTCAAAATTGAAATGAACTTTGCACAAATATCAGCTTTCTATTTAAGTCATGACTTTGTCTCTTTTAAAATCTTAACGGGACTATAGATTAAAAGTAGATACGAACTATATGCATGGAAAAACATCACAAAACAAAAGAGATAAAACATGTATACTCGAAACATTAATGCCGTTATTAGAACAACTCAATTTTACTGAGGTAACAACAAGGGCAGACTAAGTTACGACGCGTTCAAAACTGCAAACATGATTAGCGACAATATTAGCGACAGCATTAGAGCGAAACAGCGATACAGTTTCACTAAATAACGAAAACATGATGTCAGCAAGGTTTACTTTAAACTTTCGGGATATTGAAGATTAAATACGACCCTTTAGTAGTAACGACACACTTTCAATAAATGATTTCGAAGATCTAGCATCAATAATGAACTGGGACGAGTTACAGAAATTTATTTTTGCTAAGAGATCGCTAAGTGGTTTGGCTAAGATGTATGAGCGAACGTGGCATAACAAGCTGGAAAATGTTGAAACGTGCCTTATTAAACGAATTTGAAACGGCTACGAATAGTGCACAGTTACACAAATTATTGACAGAGCGCAAATTAAACAAAAACGAAAGTTTGCAAGAATATTTTCTAAAGATGAAGGAACTTGCATCACGTGGCAATATAGAAAATAGTGCTCTTATGGAATATATTATCGACGGTATCGAGGACTTAAGTGTAAACAAAACAATGTTATATAACGCAAATAATTTAAAAGAGTTTAAAGAAAAACTGAAGAATTATGAAATTATGCGATCAAAATCCAAAAATTAGTGGAAAAATAAAAACGTTCCTAATAAAAAAAGAAAATAGAGATCTCAAGTGCTATAATTGTGGCGCTAAAGGACATACCTCGCTAAATTATGAAAGCAGATACAAAGGTAAAAAGTGTTTCCAGTGTAATGCATTTGGTCACATAGCAAAAGAGTGACAAAAAAAGGAAAATGATTACAACAAAAGATATACTGCGGTATTAAAAGCTAATGACTCTTTTATGCACAAAGATTTGACAATTAATGGTAAACCCCTCAGCTCTTATCGATTCAGGCAGCAAGTATAACATAATAAGTGAAAAGACATACATCAGTCTAAATAAACCAAGCTTGCATGAATGTAATTTATATATGATTGGCTTTGGTAAGAATCGTGAACAATGTAAAGTAAAACCTTTTGGTTCATTTGAGCAAAGTTTTAAGATAGATGGTGCAAAATACGAATCAAAATTTTTAGTAGTGGGCTCAAATTTCCTAGACGTCGAAATTATTTTAGGCCAAGAATTTTGTAAACTAGTTGAGATAAAAATAAATAAAGACGGTGTTACAATAAAGCCACAAGAAGAAAAATATGAATTAAGCGCTATTATGAATATTAATGTGCAGCACAACGATGAAGTAAATGTGAACATTGATTCTTCTGCAAGCAAAAGGGTTAAATATTTTTAAACTTATTCAAAGCTACAACCCAATCAAGAAAAAAGTAACAAACGTAAAAATGAAAATTATAATGAAAGACGATATGCCGATATATTCACGACTACGTAGACTACCATACGCTGAACAATTGATCTAAAAAATGGATTCTTTCATGTCGGTGTACAAGAAGAAAGTCGCAAATATAAGTCCTTCGTGACGCACAATGGACAATACGAATTTCACAAGGTACCTTTTGGCTTGTCAAACTCACCGAGTGTATTTCAAAGACATGTGAATGCCATTTTTCGAGACTTGACGCGTAAAGGTGTATTACCTTACATCGATGATATTATAATTCCTGCAAAATGTGAAGACGAAGCAGTAGCCAACATTGAAGAAGTCATCAAACGATGTGAAGAATATGGACTGAGGATCAACATAAAGAAATGTCACTTTTTGAAGTCGAGAATCGAGTTTCTGGGCCATGTTACAGAGAACCAAAAAATTAGTCCATCACCGGAAAAGACGCAGGCTGTTAAAAATTTGCACTTCCACGAAATGAAAAGCAGCTACAGAGTTTCCTGGGTTTAGTTGGATATTTTCGGAAGTTCATACCAAGCTTTTCGAATATCGCTAAACCACTCACCGACTTAACAAAACATGACCCAAAATTCTATTTCAACGACGAGACAATCGAATCATTCAACATGCTAAAAAAGATGATCACAGAAAAACCAGCATTAAAGATTTTTCATCAACAACACGAGATAGAATTGCATACTGACGCTTCAATTGACAGATGGTCATATACACCCGATATACTACATGAGTAAAAAGACGTCTGAAGCAGAACGAAAGTACACCAGCTATGAATTTGAAATTAATTGGCGATAATCGAAGCTTTAAATAAATTTCGTGTGTATCTATTGGGAATGCGATTCAAATTATTTACCGACTGTAATGCTTTCACCAAAACACTGGAGAAGAAAAATTTGTCCACCAAAGTTGCTCGTTGGATTCTTCTCTTACAAGAATTTGACTACGAAGTCGAGCACAGAGTTGGCACCCTCTGACATGTGGATGCTCTCAGCAGTTATCCTGTAACACAATCAACGCCAATAGTGTGCACAGCAAGCTTAAATACATTCAAACACAAGAGCCGCTAATTTATTCAAATTATTAGGCAGCACTAAAACTCGCCGTCTATTGGGTAGTAGCATAACGCTATTTTGACAGTATACCCTATCTACTCTCATTGATTTCCAATCGTCACATATCGATCAAAGAGAAAGTTTTTTCCGATTGAGTGACAAACGGAAGTTACGAGAGCACGACGAGCCATACAGACATTCTTTTCGATTCTGGCTGCGTTCGTGATACCATCTCTCAAATTGTGCTCATTTCTTATCAATTTCTTGTGTGCCTAAAGTTGGCAAAACTAATGTTAATAATAATTAACCAGTGCTTTATTATATTTAAATTATTATAAAGTGCATAAGAAAGTGCATAGAATACATTTGGATGATCGAGTTGTAAGTTTTCTAAATTTGTTAAGTATATCATAATTGTCAAACATTTTCTTTATCAGATTTGTCTACACCTTCTATTTATTTAATCGGAAGCAATCCGATTCAGAAATATAAAGTTTTGCGATTTTTATTGAATTAATCGCTTGCTTAACAATTGAGACGCTCGCCGACATTATTATTTGTCAGGAAAATTTAATTTTATTCGTCTCAGGTGCCTTTTCCAAAAGGGTAAATATCTATATGTGATTTTAACCTATAATCAATAAGAGAGCTAATTAGGCTTTTATTATTTTCTATTATTTCCCATTACGTTTTTGTTTAGAAAACGGCACCTAGTATAGAGTAAATATATTTCTGCATAATGATAGCATAAATATCGCCCACAACATAGATATTCGTTGCATTGTCTCGACTGCATGCCCTACACCAGCTGAAAGAGTCAGCATATTCGATTACCTAGCATGCAGTCATAATCGCCTCATCATAGACGCGCATAATTTGTTTCGAAATTGAGCGGTACCCTACTATACACAGATCATCGTACTGACAATGCATAAGCTGTCGTAGCTCACCTTCTGCGCCAACCTCGCTTAAACGCTATCACTTCATATGAATACCCTACTAAATGCATTTCCAATTTGTACGAAGACTATGTGTGCAAGTGATTTTATTTTACCCAAAGTGATAAAGAGAATTTTTCATGTGTCAATTGTGAGAAGTATGGCTCAGAATTTCCATTATTAGTAGTGAAGTTAAAATTAAGCTCACAGCCAAAATAGTGCGTCAAAATTAATTATATGCGTTGTAGTTTTTTTTTTTTTTCTTACAAAATCTAATATTGCAATAATATTCTACTATTACATTTTTTTTACAATTTTGAAAGAATAATAATGAAGTTTTAATTAGTGAAGTGTGCAAGAACATATAAAGTGTATGCAAAATATCATCAGGCATAAAGAAAAATAGACTCAATTATTCTATGCAAAAATAAGACTAATTTTTAAATAAAACCAACAACAACATCTTATAAAATGTGTAAAGTTCGATTTGGCAATTAGCAACAAAATTAATAAAAATCAAGAGTAATTTTTTACATATAAAGTAAAGCCAAATCAGGGTGAGATCAAGTGATACGCATATGTTCGATCAAACATGTTGCAAATAATTAGGCTCAATTTCTCTTTAAATTAAAATTCCAACAGGTTCAACTACGACGGAAGATATCTTTCGGCGATGGAACTGTAATTAAATGAGTGAGTTATTCTCTGTGTTTGAGTATGTCTATTTCATGTGTGTGCATAAGAAACAATTGCTTTATCATCTAGAGTTTTATTATTCTCGTTTTCTCGCTATGCATAAAGTTCTATCAATGATTCTAAGCTTACAGCGTATACACATCTCGAAATAATTGTATATGCATTGTCAAATAATTAATTTATATATGATCAATTATTGAGCTTTGTTGCAATGTATTTTTTTTTTTATTAAACCATAAATTCAATTAAATAAATTAAACCATGTTGTAAGTAGTAGTCGTACATTTATTGTAGGGACCACTTTAACACATTCATTTCTTCAGGATATAGTGGTCATGGCAGGGAGAGCATACTTGTGCTATAAGATTTAGGCACAACCCACTTTATTTTGTCTGCCTCAACTTCGATCCCGTTTTATCTTTTCCACCCTTTGTTTCGTTATACCCTCAGCACACACATTTTAAAGTAATTTGCTAGCAGCAATAGAGCAAGGATTCGCAATGTTATTTTCTAAACCTTTTCTAGACTATGTCAAAAGCTATATGCTACAATCCTGCAAGGAAATATGATGTGATAGAGACATATGCAGGCGTATGTTTTACACGAGGGAACGCGTTAAAAAAAAAAAAAATGAAAATGCAAACTATTCCGCGAATGGATTCTAATTGTAAATTGAAAAGGAATTTATTTAAAATCAAGCAAGAAAATTTAAAAAGGTAAAAAAAAATTTAAAAAAAAAACAAATATAAAATTAATTACATAATTCGAATATGCCGATCGCGAACGGAGTAGGGTATCAAACATATGCAAATTAAATAAGATGAATAAAATTGCATTCGCTCTTTTAAATAACGTAAAAATAAAAATGTAGGTAATTATATAATAAAAAATGCTCACTTATATACATTTTTGTCCAACGCTGAGGGATCGATCTCTCACCGCTGTAAATGTGGATAAAAAGATAATATGGGAGAGACAGATAGTAACGGAGATTTTTATACATCGCGACCAACGCTTGTATACATTTAGAATTGACCCGATAAAAATGTTCATAAAAACACCAACCACAATAATTTTGACTGTTTGAAATTTTTCGTCTCTTTCAGACTTGCAAATTTAATTATGTTTTTTTTTTATATATATAATATTATAACTTTATTATAGCAAACAAAAAACACCGTTTATGCATGATTAAATGAAAAAAAATGAACTGATGCCTTTTAAACAAAAATAAATTAAATAAAAGAAAAAAACATTTCTGTCACTTTTAGGCTATAATTCAATATAAACCTCATAATTTGTATTAAAACCTTCTTCCACATTTTGAGTAGGAAAAAAAAATAAGATTAAGAAAATATATAACTGGTATTATATAAAAATAAATAATAAAAACAAGAAAAAACGTTAACTTCGGTTGAACAGATGCTCTAATACCATTCACACGACATTTTAAATAGTATTGTAAAACATAAAAATCGGGGTTTAAATAGGCGCTACCCCAAAAAAGTGGGTGATACACGCCCACTAGTAGATGTGTATTTAGCGATTAGTAAATGTGTAACATGCCGAAATATCGAATTTCAAGTTGACATTGACGTTTTCCATTTAAATGCATAAAAGTGAGCAGTATATATGGGACTACCTCGAAAAGAGCGCGTGACACGCCCACTGGAAAAAATTTCAAGAGAATATTTATTTAAATGAAGAATTTTTTCATAAAAAACAAAAAAGTGCACTGTGGGTTTGTATTGGGGCTACCTCAAAAAGTGGGCGGGCCACGCCCATTAGTCTCTGTTTGTTAATCAGCTGACCATAAAAAGGCACCACAGTACATTTGAACATAATATTGACTTTAATAAAGAAGTTTTTCATATAAAAAGTCAAAAGTGGGCGGTGGATTTGTATGGGGGCTACCCCAAAAAGTGGGCGTGGAGGGTCAATCTTGGCACTCTATTCAACTGCAATAAAAATAAGTGTATGTGCAAAATTTCAACTGGATGGCAAAAAATGCGCAACAACATACAGACGGACAAGACTAGATCGACTCGTCTCGTCGAGCTGATCAAGAATATATATACTTTATGGGGTCTACGATGCCTCCTTTAATGCGTTACAAACTTTCAGACAAACTGATAATACAATTTCACACTATGTGTGAATGGTATAAAAAATTGCTTATATGGAATTTTTATAGGTTTTTTTTCCTATATCAAAAAAAATAGAACGACAAAAAAAAAATTAACAGTAAGCCTGCACATCATTTAAACTTTAAAATATTATAAAACAATTTTTTTGATGATGTGCAGCTATACCCAAAATAGAGTATTAACTTAACTTTGTGGAATTTTTAAAATGTAAACGTCGCCTTTATGTGAAACGTGGTTTGCAGGTTAGAGTAGGGGTTTTTTTGTCTACATTTTTTTCCTTTTATATCAAATTATTTTTCCTTTTTCACTTCACCAAATTCTTGATTTTCATTTATACACTTTTTAATAATTTTTTTTCCCAAAAAGAGTTTTTTTTTTTTTGTAACAACAAACAATTTATTTTTTTTTCCAATTTTTTCGCATTTTTTCTTTTCATAATTATGCAAGCGTCGTAGCCGAAACGAACTAAATGCCGCTGCGACTGCGCTCAGGCAAAGTAGTCAAACTGATGCAGCGATTATTATCGTAAATAATAGATAATATAAGCCGCCTAATCTGTAGAAAGAAATAATAAGAGAAAAAATTACGTATTTAAGCGAATGGAATATAATTACCCTAATGTGGATTAGGCGCTGATTTCTTTTTATCTCTTTTTTTTCAATTGAAGAAAAAAAAAATGCGAGTGTAGGGGAAAATAAAAACAATAAACGTATTGCGCTGCGCCTTCCCAAATTATGAATTTATTCCTAAATCAAATTTAAGCTGGATATTTTTGCCACATATAATAATGTTTCGTATAAAATAAAAAAAATTAGACCAATTACATGGTAACCTGCAACAATAATGAAATCTGACCTTGTGACCGTGTGTATTCGTTGACGTCCAAAATTGAAAAGAACGAATCTGCTCAATTTGGATCAATAGTCACTTTTGACAGACGTCAAAATTGTGACAGCTGATAGGGCTTAGTATTCACAAAAAACATTCACATACATACAGGTTTTTTAAATATTGTTATCTTTAACAGAAAAAATATTTATTGCTATAGGTTTATTAAGTATGCGCGTTAGTTTTACAGAAGTTTTCAGTTAGAACTCTGTCCTGGAGAACAAAGTCGGAAAACATGCTCCAAATTCGCTTTATAAAAGGCATGTCTACCTGCTTTTCTTGTTATTCTTGAAATTGTTCGAAAATTCCCGCAAACATATTTTCTGCCTCTGAAGGAAGTTAAATATTATACAATAGTTATATGTCAAAGTATTTAAATGCTACGGCAATGGGCAACCACAAATGTGTATAGCAGATTAAAAACAAACACAAAAAAGTGTACAAAAGTCTTTTGATATTTTACTCTATTCCCAACTGACACGCAAAATCAAGCATAAGAACAATAAATTAAGCAAGGGATACTAATAAATTAGAACGCATCAAAGGATTCAAAGTGCTTCATATGGGCCCAACAGCCAACGCGAAAACAAAAGGCAGTAATATTCCGAGCATCGGACATGCGTTGAGTTAAGCGTAAGAGGAAGAAAAAACGTCTGATGTAGTTTGGCTAAAGGAGCTATTAAACAATACAAAGCAAAAAAAAATTTAGTTCTCAATAAAGTTTTACAATTTGTGGTTTGTGTCATGCACACGTATTGTATAGCATTTTCGGACTAGGATTACATAGATTGAAAAACCAAGATGCTCCATACTGTAATAATCAGAGAAACAGATAAAAGTAAAACAAATAGAAATAAATGATTTTGGCTAATCAAAATAAATGTCAAAAAATCACAAAGTAATGTGGTTCATTAAAAGAAGCGATAGTGTGACAATATTGGAACCAACTAAATGATTGAAATAACGTGATGGAGACATAGAAAGAAACAAAATAATAAAAACAAAAAACAAGAAAAAACGTTAACTTCGGTTGAATCGAAGCTCTAATACCATTCACACGAAACTTTAAATAGTATTGTAATACGTAAAAGTGGGGGTTTAAATAGGGGCTACCCTATTTCAAATTTCAAGCTAATATTGATTTAAATGAAGAATTTGTTCATAAAAAACACAAAATTGCACGGTGGGTTTGTATGGGGGCTACCTCAAAAAGTGGGCGGGCCACGCCCAATTGTCAATGTATGTTAAGCGGCTGTCTCTTAAAAGACACCATATCGCATTTCAACCTAATATTGACTTTAATAAAAAGATTTCTTACAAAAAGTCAAAAGTGGACCATAGGTTTGTATGGGAGATACCCAAATAGTGGGCACGACCGTTAGTCTAAAGTGGGCAGGTTTGTATGGGAGCTACCGCCAAAAGGGGACGTGGCGGGTCAATCTTGACACTCTATTAAAGTGCAAAAAAAGGAGTGTACGTGCAAAATTTCAACTGGATAGCATACAAATTGGTCCCTAAAAAATGCGCAACAACATACAGACGGACAGACAGACAGAGACAGATCGACTCATCTCGTCGAGCTGATCAAGAATATATATACTTTATGGGGTCTACAATGCCTCCTTTAATACGTAACATTCATACAAACTGATAATAACATTTTACACTATGTGTGAATGGCATAACAAGAAAAACGTCGGTGGAACAGAAGCTACAAGGGTAGTTTGGTGGATCAGTGACTTTTTGAATTTTGAATTACATTGTCAAGTTGCTGCAGCACATCAGCGAAAAGCAGCGAACAAGTCAGCGCTTAATGGCTGTCAAACAAAAACTAAATGACGGAATTGCTCAACACTTTTATAGTAGTCTATTAACAAATGGTAGTTGACAGCAGCAGTGTCACTGACTTGTCAAACTGCCCTCTTATAATACCATCCAATTTTTTGACATCTTCAATTTCAATGTTACTTTCAGTATGTCCTCTCGACATCCTTTGAACCGTTTCAACCACTCATACACTCAAGTACGGGACAAACAACCATCACCATAAAATTGATCAATTGAAACGTTTCAGATAAAATTATACATAGTTGGAAACAGAACTAATATTTATTCATTGTACGAAGTTCTTTTTTCGACCGATGATTCAAACAAACTTGAAGTTTGGGAAAGCATGCACATTTGTAACGCATTAAATCACATATAGGTGGCGGAACCAGAAAATGTCCTATTCCAAAGTTCATTCATAGATAGATGACTAAATGAATGTAATGAAAAAGAAAAATTATGTTTGCGCCAAGCCCTCGACTCATTGGAAAATGGGTCGAGAAGTTGAAGAGACCGGTTCAACGCTCGAAAAATCAAAATCCGGGCGTCCAAGGTCTTCAAGAACTTTCGAAAACGTAGACAGTGTTACTCAGTCTGTTCGTGACAACCCGGACCTTTCGATTCGGAAGCGTGCTGTGGCTTTAAACGTGAATAGATCATCATTGTTCCGCATTGTTAGCAACTTCACACACGTCCAACAGGTCTCTACCACGAGTTCATGAAATTTTTCCTGGCAAATTGATCTCCAGGAGTGGTGACATAAATTCGAAATAGCCATCACGGAGAATACCTGCCGAGCCGTCATAGGAAATTTTAGTGCTCCATTAAATGAATGTCGTGAATGCAACAGTTTACATTTGGACAATATCATTTTTAAGAAATAAATTCCCAAAGTGTGTATTTTAACATGTAATACAAACTTTTTCAATAAACTACTTACTTTTTTTTATCGATTTTTTAAATGTGAACTTTCTCTTGAGACACCCTGTATTTATTTTTTCATTCTTATATTTATTTTTCATGTTGATCATCAGCGGTTTCGATCCAATGACAATATAATATTTCATAAGTTTTGACCATCAAAACTTATGAAATATTATATTGTCATTGGATCCACACGTTCGTGTTCAATCTCTGTCTATTTCAACCATAAGAAATGGTTTTGTTCCAAGTTTTGAGTACGACACACACATAGTAAGTTAAATAAAAGCTTATAAAAAACACGGAACAGCCTCATTGGATTCCAATAGGAGGAAACGAGGAAGTCAAGAATTTTTGTATAGATTCTAGGCCCACTTTTCGTGATTGCAGTGCCATTTTTAAAAAGCCATTGGAACACACATTTCCCATATTGTTCCTCCCAGGATTGATAAAGCGGCATATCTCTACAACTCTTGAAGACTTGGCAATACTTCAAAAACTGAAATAAATTGGTGGAAACATTTTGTTGTGATAGCATTTCTACATTAATCAATAAAACGTCTATCCGTCTGTATGTCTGTCTGCCTGAGTTATTTTATACATAGAACATCCTGAGAAACGTTTTACGCCCACTTTTAGTCGGACGTGCTGTAACTGTGCTCTCTTGCTCTCACAATCTCGACTTTACTCTTTCAATTATTCACTTCTTTATGTTGCCTTTTCCATACTGAGTGAGGTCTGTCACACTCAGACAATTTTTTGTCGATATTTACAGCCTATAACCTAGAAACAGTCATAGAGAATATATATATATATATATATATATATATATATATATATATATATATATATATATATATATATATATATATATATATATATATATATATATATATATATATATATATATATATATATATATATATATATATATATATATATATATATATATATATATATATATATATATATATATATGAGAGAGAGAGAGAGAGAGAGAGAGAGAGAGAGAGAGAGAGAGAGAGAGAGAGAGAGAGAGAGAGAGAGAGAGAGAGAGAGAGAGAGAGAGAGAGAGAGAGAGAGAGAGAGAGAGAGAGAGAGAGAGAGAGAGAGAGAGAGAGAGAGAGAGAGAGAGAGAGAGAGAGAGAGTATATATATATATATATATATATATATATATATATATATATATATATAGAGAGAGAGAGAGAGAGAGAGAGAGAGAGAGAGAGAGAGAGAGAGAGAGAGAGAGAGAGAGAGAGAGAGAGAGAGAGAGAGAGAGAGAGAGAGAGAGAGAGAGAGAGAGAGAGAGAGAGAGAGAGAGAGAGAGAGAGAGAGAGAGAGAGAGAGAGAGAGAGAGAGAGAGAGAGAGAGAGAGAGAGAGAGAGAGAGAGAGAGAGAGAGATATATATATATATATATATATATATATATATATATATATATATATATATATATATATATATATATATATATATATATATATATATATATATATATATATATATATATATATATATATATATATATATATTCTCTCTCTCTATATATATATATATATATATATATATATATATCTATATATATATATATATATATATATATATATATATATATATCTCTCTCTCTCTATATATATATATATATATATATATATATATATATATATATATATATATATATATATATATATATATATATATATATATATATATATATATATATATATATATATATATATATATATATATATATATATATATATATATATATATATATCAAGTAGTTTAGTATGTTTCCAATTCGTAGAAAATATATATAAGCATATAATAAAAAGGGAACAGGGTATTTCAATGTCGTAGATTTATGTCTGATGTCGTCATATATTTTGAACCATTACAAACCTCGCAATGTTACCTTTCAAACAAAAAATGGGTCATTTTGGCAGGTTACTAGCTATAACGGTATGAGTGTCTGAATTGTACAAATTAAGGTGATTGAAATAATTTTTAGGTCTTGACTTATTTGTTTGCTTCTAAAAATTTACGAAGCCACACGTAGTAGAAACGTAGTAGCGACGATGCAGAACTTTCAAAAACGGCTGTATGTACAATACATAAATTAATCGACGTTTAACAGGCAAATTTCAAAAGAGGTTAAATCAACAAAATAAACGGCCAGGACAATGAGTCCTTAAAGATTAATTAATCTTGAGCCACATGATACCACAAACAAAAGTTACAGCAAAACTGACCTCTGTCCAACATACCTACCACATATATACATAAACAGTATTACCCATTTGCACATTTGTTTTAAAATACACAGGCTGCTGCTGTTGCTTCACAATCCGGCTAGAGTGCAGCTAATGACCCAAAGCGCAAAAAGGATGTGTCTCGGGGTTAATTTCAGCTTGGCAGACACGACGGTTATCTCTCGCCTTTGAAGAAATAATTAATGACCCCGTTTTTACCACTGTTGCCCGTTGTTCGCCGTTCCACTCTCCATACGACCCGATCTCCACAATTTCACAGCTTCAGGCAGACAGGCGGAAAATACTCTACATACAATGCTATGCGTTTATCAGCCACACCTTCCCTTCTCTTCTATGTAAGTATCAGCTCGAAACTCACACCCTGAGTAGCTTGTTATCCAATTTCCAGCAGCCACACATTTGGCGAATGCATATATATCAGATACTTGACTATGTCTGGTTGTACCATTAAAAACCGTTTATTTCGATTTGATTTAATCCAAAATAGATTGCCCGAGCTTTCATTTCGACTGCAACCACTTTAAGCTTTCAATTTGATAGCAAAGGACTGTTAGGCAGGAGAGCACAGAAAATGCGCCAGAGTGTGTTTTTAAATTATTCAGTACTGCACAAAAATATATGTAAAGAAAACCAAAACAAAACAAACCAAACCAAACCGAGCAAACGAGCGAACGGAAATGTTTATAAATTTTGGTTAATCCACATTTCCATATTAACCATTGTTGCGAATTTTGACCCACTACCTAGGCGTCAGTCCACTCTCCATGGAGATACGCTACGCAATTGCATTTCATGCAATCAAAAAAACAATGACGTGTTTCCATTGCACATTTATAGATACGCATAGCTGTGTTGCCACTACACAGCAATTGTCCTTCGGCTGTTGGACGATGGCAATTAAACTAATCGCGTGACGGGATTAAAATGCGATTTGCGGCAGCGATTTCCATTTGCGATTTGTGCAAATTTATTCGGCATGCCAGCGGCACCAATAAAAATACAAATACACAGACAGTTACTACCAATCTGCAGCGGTCGATGATTTTAAATAAAAAGAAGTGGAGGATGAAAATTTGGCAGAAGTACTTAATGAAAACTTGAAATAATAGTGTTTTAGTTGAAATTACCAGGCGTTTACCAAAGCAAAAACTTTAACTTTACTGCCACAGAAGATTTAATACCCTTCACACCAAATTTCAATTCATATAGCAGTTAGAATTTTCAACAAAGGAAATAGAAAATTTATTTGAAAAACTTAAAGACCGAAAAGTGGATGGTGCGTTTGTATGAGGATGGCCCTATATGTAGGGACATACCCTTTAATAAATATGTGCAGCATCTGACCATAAGAAGTCAAGTTGATATTAAATATTAATACAAATAAGCCCGCAGATTTCAAGATATCTATTATATTACCATTTTTGTCTGTAACCAGAATATATATATTCACATATAACTACAAAAACAAGCAAAAAACGTTCACTTCGGTTGAACCGAAGGTATAATACCATTCACACGGGGGGGGGTTGTTATGGGCTTAAACAGGGGCTACCCAAAAAAGTGGGAGGTACACCTCAACTAGTAGATGTGTATGAAGCGACCATCTATAAGATGTCACAATATCGAATTTCAAGTTGATATTGACTTTTTCCATACAAATCCGTAAAAATGAGCTGGGGGTTTGTATGGGACTACCTCAAAAAGTGGGCGGGGCACGCCCATTTGTATATGTATATGAAGCGGTTACCCATTAAAATCCACCAAATGGAATTTCAAGCTAATATTGATTTAAATAAAGAAGTTTTCTTAAAAAAAAACAACAGTGGGAGTTTGTATAGGGACTACACCAAAAAGTGGGCGGGACACGCCCATTAAGCTATGTATGTAAAGCGGCTGTCCATAAAAAGGCACCACATCGTATTTTAACCGAATATTGACTTTAATAAAGAAGTCTTTCGTACAAAAACACAAAAGTGGGCAGTAGGTTTGTATGGGGGATACCCCAATACTTGAACGGCCCCTTGAAACAATGTTTCAAAATTCATATACCGTATTGATTCACTTATGTATATATGCACGAGTATGTATGTATGTATGTTAATTGAAAACTTACCTGTGAACAAAAAAAATTTGTCTTTGCAAAAAAAAATCGAAGCGTTGCCTTTTCCAGCTTTCGCAGCTGCGCAAAAAAAAACATTGAAACAAACACAGAGCCAATGCAATTCAATTGGAACTACAAATATGCTATTTCTTTCGGTTTTACATTTGGATTTTAGCATTTTATTTTTTTTTTTCATAATTTTAATCGACGCAACACAAATTTGACATTTTTCTCAAAATTATTGAACTATGCAAAAAAATTTAAATGAACTCAGCTTCCGCTGCTGCGCAAAATAAACGAAAATAAACACAAAGCAAAATATGCTTCTTCTTACACTCTTGCACTTGCATTTTCTTTTATATTTTAAATCGACGTAACACAAATTTTAGTGGAATTTTTCTCAATATTCTCTGACAATTTATTTTTATACATACATACATATGTACTTACATATGTATATTTATACACACTTTACATAAAAAACAAATAATTTTTCAACTTTGGCGACACGCGCGACGTTACGCGATCAGAATATGAACTGATCGAGTGAGTAAATTGAGTACTAGCCAAAGTTTTACTTAATGCAATGGAACAATAAAATAAAATGATTAGAAATGTGACTGTGTGAGTGAACGGTTAATGGAATGAATCATGGTAGAATTATGTGAGGTATCGTATTCGCTCTCTTGCCTATTCCTTCAATGTAGAGAGCGTTAGAGCGCAACAGAAAAACAACCCGAAAGGAAGAAATAACAAGAAAAAACGTTAACTTCGGTTGAACCGAAGCTCTAATACCATTCACACGAAATTTTAAATCGTAAAATTAAATAGGGACTACCCCAAAAAGTGGGCGGTACACGCTCACTAGTAGATGTGTATGAAGCGACCATCTATAAGATGCCACCATATCGAATTTGAAATTGATATTGACGTTTTTCATACAAATACATGAAAGTGAGCTGTGGGTTTGTGTGGGAATTCCTCAAAAAGGGGGCGGGACACGCCCATTTGTATATGTATATGACAAGCCGCTTCATATACATATACTAATGGGCATATACTACAATCCACCAAATCGAATTTCAAGCTAATTTTGACTTTAATAAAAAAAGTTTTTCATACAAAAACACAAAAGTGAGCAGTAGGTTTGTATGGCTGCTACCCCAAAAAGTGGGAGTGGCGAATCAATCTTGATACTCTATTAAACTGCAATGTAAATAAGTGTATGTGGCATAATAGGCTGTTTACATTGATTCATTGTCATTAGAAAAGCCAGTATGTTGTTAAACAAATGACTGCTAAATTAAAATAAAAAAAGTAAAACTAGATTTAATGTATAACCTGAGTTATTTTATTTTGCTACATCTTGGTGAACATAATTAGATAACAAAATTGCGTACCCAAATGTGTTATTGAAGATATGTCATCAAATTTTGGTCAACTAGATAGAGAAAATGAGGCTTAAACTGTTTTCTTTGTATTTTTTAGTGGCCGATAATTATCAAGTTTTTCGACCGTACAACATTTTCCTGAGTCATTAGAATGACTCTCATTCTAAAGGTAAATTTGTTTCTGCATGTGTCAGATTCAGCTCAGATGACAATAAAAAGTTACTTATCTGGGATGTTACGAAAAACGTTTTTGGGTCAAATCTCAAAATTGCATTCATAAAATTTAGTTTCATAAATGAACTTTGGAAATTTTGAGGCAAAATCTTTTTCTGTGTCACCCATTTATAATAAATAATTTTTCATACAAAAATTCATATGGTAGCTTCTGATGGACGGATGCTTTACATATACAATATTGGGTGTGACCCGCCCAATTTTAGGGGTAGCTCCCCATACAAACCCACAGCACACTTTTGCGTTTTTTGTAAGAAGAACTTCTTTATTAAAGTCAATATTAAGTTGAATGAGATGTGGTGCCTTTTTATGGACAGCCGCTTCATAAAAAGGCGTGTCCCGCCTACTTTTTGAGGTATTCCCATACAAACCCACAGGTCACTTTAATGCATACAAACACTCTGCCCACTTTTGTGGTTTTGTTATGGTCAACATGGTGGTTTCTTATAAAAAGGTGCTTCATTTATATCTATTTATTGGCGTGTCTCGCCCACTTTTAATGGTACATACAAACCCACCACCCAGTTTTGGGTCTTTGTATGAAAAAATGTTATTATACAGCGGTGACACAGAATATGATTTCGCCTCAAAATTTCCAAAGTTTGCTGATTATGATTGGAATGTAGAATATTTATCACACTAAGAAGCATCTATGGTATAGTGCTTGTAACGCTTTAGGAAAAACAAGCTTTCGCAGTGACAAATACCATTTCGTCGTAACTGTCAGTAATGACACGTTCCCGTTGATAATTTTTCACTACACAGCGTGAAATTAGAAGTCTGCTGATTTAAAATAGCGGCGACAGGGGATTGTTCAAATTGTTGCGGAGTAGCTAGTAACATTGTCGATTACGGCAACAATCAGTTACATGCAACCAGGACTATTGAACGCTTCATTTGGTGATTGTTGATTACATTGGAGGGATAGACAGAGAATTTTGTGGTGGTTGTTGCTTTTTGCAATTCAAGTTGTTGCAGATTTTATACCTTTCAGACAAAGAGTACACGTGGATATCAGCATTTCATTAGAATGTTCGTAGCATTGCAATGATTTAGTTTGATATCCTCGTTTAAGCGAGAAACTTTAAATTTTAATTATTTCCTACATCCATTCTCATAAAATATTTCTCCAAATGTTTTCTCTATAAATGTCCTTATGCGCACAAGTTTCTTATTACTTAAGCTAATTTTTATTGACAATAAAAACTGGATTTGGTCTTGATCAACTATATCTTGTATAAGAGGAGAAAAAAATATTTCAAATGCGGGTATTTATGTGATCACTTCATAATCTGCAATAAAAGATTATTTTCCTTACATAAAGTTATAATATATTTTGGTTCAGATATGCTTCGTATTAAAGCTTCGAATTCACCGAAGATAATTTATGTACACGTTTATAACTTTTTTGTTGTCACCTATGACAACAAGATTGGCTTTAGGCTCTGAGTAAGTTTTGAACACATTCAACATATACATATACGAGTATAGCACAAAAGCTACACTCCATCCTTGTGTAGCCATCGATATACAAATTTTAAATGTTCTATCAGAATTTCTCCTGCTCCGTCTTTTTCAAACAACATACCTATATTAGGATTTTGTATGCCAACTACAATCATTATTGCATATGTATCATGCTGATATTGACTGTAATAAAAAACTGTGTCTTGCAAAATCCGAAAAGTAAAATGTGAGTTTGTGTGCATTTTCCGTCTGTAAGAAGCCATCTTGTCGAATTTAAAGTATATATTGACTGAAATATGGACTAAATCGGTGGGTTTGTATGGGGGCTACCACTAACACGCCCATTAAGTGAAGTTTCCGCCCATAACAAGAGACAGACGGACATGGCTAATTCGATTCATCTCGCCGAGCTGATCAAGAATACATATAAAATGAGGGGTCACCGACGCCTCTTTTAATGCGTTACAAACTCCGTGACAAAATTAAAATACTATTCACACTACATGTGAAGAGTATAATTGCGACATAGTTCAGTTATTTCCTTCATTACAAACATTAAATATTTACATACGAGTATGTAGATCATACTTTGTGGTACTTTTTTCGAATAAAAATCGACCACGCTTTTATTTGTTGATATAGGACAGTAAAAATTTGTTTATTTGTTAAATTTTTGCAATTTTTATTTTTTTCGTTTTAGTATATTGTAAAAATATATTTTTCATTATTTATTGTCATCTCAAGCTTGAAAAAGGGAACTTTTGAAATATGAAATTTTCTGGTTCCACCACCTATATATGACTTAGAGTTGCATACTTTTCCCAACTTCCAGTCAAAATATACTGTATTTGGTCCACTTGAAACGGAGTTATTGACGTCGATAAAGATGTCCTTAATGATGTCGGTCGACGCCTTTTGGCTGTCATTTATGTCGCCGTCATTTTTAAAAAATTTTTGTAGAAACGGTTAGATTTATAAAATTTTCATATATTAAAATTAATTCATAAACATTTGGCATGAATTTCCCCCTTTTGTTGGTTGTTGATGGGATGGACTGTTGTGAATAAGTTTGGTGTAATACGATAGAATTCACACTCTGTGTGATGAGTATAAAAAAAACTTTTCGCTTCCATATTATTTGATTAGTCTTTTATTTTACTATACAATTTCTCCAGTTTGCTATTGCGAGGCATATCCAGAAAGTAAGTGTACTGAATTTTTGTAGGTTTTAACATTTTTTATTTAAACAAAGTCACCATTCCTCTCTATGCAGGTGGTGAAGCGGGCTATCAATTTTTTGATGCCTTCCTCGAAGTAAGTTCCCGCCAACTCCTTGGACCCCTTCGATATCCGAGGGTTTCTGTGATTGTTTCGTGTAGTAGGGATCTGGAGATTTGCGGAAACATCGCAGAAAGTTCATCCACTGGTAATCTGCGACCTTTTTAAACTCGCAACACCACTCGTACGATTCATAGCTTTATCACCGTATGCAGTTTTCACCTAAATTTAAATCTCAAACGGTGGTTTTCCCTTCCAAACGAGATAACGGATGACGCCGCGTATTTCGCACTTGGCGGGACATTATTCACGAAAGTTGTTGTCGCGTCGACAGTTCACAACGTACTGACTTCGAACTGCCCCTTTACTCTAGCTCCAATTCTCCTACCCCTCTTCTACTGTCCCTTCCACCCCTTCTACAATCACCCCTTATGCTGTCCCCATTCCTCAGCCCCCTTCTCCTACCACTCCTTACTATACCACCCCCTTTTCCCTGCCCTCTTCTATCATATTCACATGTATACAACATTTCATCCCTCTATCTTAAATAGTACCCAGCGCTGCCATTCCACCTGCCATTACCCCTCCTTCACTATGATCCCTCACCCTACCACCCATTTCCCTATCCCTATTCCCCTTCTACCCCTTTCCCAACACTCACTTTTTCCTTCCCCCATTTCCCTACCTCTTCTTTCTTTTTAAAAGTAACCCGGCGCGTTGCTTCCCCTTGCCACTCCTTCACCTTGGCCCTTTACTCTACATCCAAATCTCCTACCCCTCTTCTCCTGTCCCTTTAACCCCTTCTCCAACCAACCCTTACGCTGCCCCCATTCACTCCCCCTTCCCCTACCTCTCCTTACTTTACAACCCACTTTCCCTACTCCTTCGATCCCATTAACAAGTACATAACATTTCATTCCTCTATATTAAAAGGAACCCGGCACGTTGCTGGCTTTGTCCCTACCTCTCATTCCCCTGCCCCTCTTGCAACATGCGCCTTTCCCTACCACCTCTTCCCCTACCACCACGTCTCATACCACTTCTTACCCTGCCCTTCCTCCTACCTCCTTTCCTTTGACTCCTCCCTTCTTCACCCTGCCCTCCCATGCTGGATAAAGTTAAGTTGTTTAAAGCTTTGAGATGTTAAAATAAATAATTTTACGAAATAAAATAAAATAAGAAACATTGCTCATTATAAAACTGCTAACTGAAAATTTTACGAAATAAAATAAGAAATATCAATTTGACAGAAAAATCATATGACAGTTGTTGTCGTCCTATAAATACAGCAATAAAAAAAATTGTGGTAACCCCCTATCACTTAGGGTATAAAAAATAGCTTACGACCTATTCTCAAACACAAAAAATTTCATACAAATCGGTCAAGCCGTTTCGGAGGAAAATTCTATTAACAAAAATTTGATTAATTAACTTTCATTCTCTGCCTCTCTTATATTGTCCCGCACACATGAGCATTTAAGGCAAACACATGACGCTAGACGATTTTGTAGCTATCAGCTTTTTGTCGTCTACTCAGAGCAGCAGACGAGGTTAAAATGTTTGCGCTGGGTTTGTTTTAAATTAATTAAATTAATGCGTCAATTTAATCTTCATAAATTAGAGCCTATGTGTTATTCTAATATATGAGCTATATTATTGTAAAGTTTCATTAAAATCCATTCAGTAGTTTTTGCGTGAAGGAGTAACAAACATTCACACATTCACACATCCACACATCCATACAAACTTTCGCGTTTATAATATTAGTAGGATTATTCCATAATTCAATTATTTTTTTATTATTCTTCTAGCCAACAACAATGAGCCTGGCTCGTGTTTCTTCTTCGCATTAGTTTAATTGAGTAGATAACTTTATAGCTCCAGTCTATGAGACGGTAGGCTATAACAAAGTTTACCGTCTCATACCGAGCCTTAAATTTCTAGAGTAAGGAACAAATTTCGATCGAATTTTCATTAACATTGTGTTAATAGGTGATAAAGTTATTTATTGTTTGTACAAATACTGTTTGGAAAAAAAGAAGAAAAAACTTTAACTGCTATGAAATCGAAAGTTTTTCATCTCGGCGGTAAACTTGGTGAAGTGATGTAAAAAAGTGATGCAGTTGAAGCATCGTAATGGCGAACATAACATCAAATGTTGAGAAAACAACAAAACAAATAACAGTGTTTAGCATTATGATAAAATACTCGCACATTTTGAAACATCACAAGAAAGAATACTGCAGTCGTGAAATCACGACTTTTGAATCACCTGCAAAACTCTCATGCAAAAAATGAATTCTTGATTTGAAAACAAACTAGACCGGTTGAAAACACAATAGTGCTTCAATAAAATACAACAACAACAAAAGACTCGGATACAGCAAAGGCAAAATATTATGATGACCTTGAACCGAAAAAGACCAATCGGTCATGGAGGCAACACAAAGAGAATAACATGGTACGAATAGCATTGTGGATCATCAATTATATTGCCAGCAAAAATCAGGAGTTACTTTGCTAAATGGAGAGATATAAAATCCACATATACACCCTTTGAGATACAAAAAATAAGGGCAAAAGGAGTAACTTTTATATCAATTACGCACATGTTCATCTTCTCATGCAAAAATAAGGAATGTAGGACAGCTTATTAATACATATTATTATTAAAAGGAACATCTTAGACACCCAGTCTATTGTGTGTTGCTCTTAGTTTTCTATAGTTGTGAAGCTTCAAACTGATACAATTAGACTTATATACGATTACGCGGGCTGCAATTTTCGTTTTTATACCCTCCCCTTGAGGCAAATGGTATACTAAGTCTGTGCAAATGTATGTAACAAGCAGAAGGACGATTGGCGGACTCGACTCCATTACGTATACATATTCTTGATGATCATCGAAAGCTTAGTCGATCTAGACATGTCCTTTGAAAAACGAAACCTTGTACACTATAAAAGATCAAACCTCCAAACTTCGATTTTTATATTGTTTGGTTCGCACGTAGTTCAAGAGTTTTTAAAATTGTAGATGCTACGATCACAACGTCCACAATATGTATTCTTATCACGCTTTTTAAGGTAAATAAGCCGAAAACAAATTTTTTCTTTTTCATTTTGATATTTTTTTCTTTTTTTTTTTTTGCATATAGTTTTTTTAAATTTGTTTTTTATTTATAAATTAATAATAAAATGCTTTTTTTATTTTTAAAATGCAAAAATTAAGTGCGACAGGGTATTCACGACTGCAGTATTTAATCTTGTTTTCAAGTTAAGTATAATTTTAAACGATTTAGGAACGAAAATCAATATTATTCATGTTATTAATTACCGAACAACAATTTTTTCTAACCAGAGCGGAGCACAAAATATTTAAGGAGCGGAGCATAGAGTTCAAGTATGCTCCCCATGGCTAGGATAATTCCTTCATAGAAAAAAAACCAATGTGTCAGCGTCAGTGGAGTAGCAACATATTTTTGGTTCCGCGATGTGTTCTTCTTTAAACCCATACATATTGAGGAGCAAAAATAAAAAATTTACACAAACGTTTACCGAATACTTTTTAAGAATTAAAAATAAAAAGAACACCGAATAAAATCGTGAAAAAAAAACGCTAACTTCGGTGGAAGAGATGCTTTAATACTCTTCACACGCTCGAAAACGCTGAAGTTTACTTTTATATAAAATTTTTGGAAAGGATGCTTAGATTTAACAATTTATAAAACAATTTATCATATATGTATTTGACAGAAATTTCACCATTTTACCAGTTGCAAATGGAATATATGTTTGTAAATATTTTTGTTGCGCATGAAAGAGCTAAAAAGAATTAAAAACAAGAACAAACGTTAACTTCGGTTGAACCGAAACTCTAATACCATTCACACGAAATTTGAAATCGGATTGTAAAATTTAAAAATGGGCGGAACAATATTTATCCGCTATTCTCAGCCGTGCTCCCATTTTCATTTACTTTTGCATTGTGCAGTTTCATGCGAAAGTGTATCATGCTATCTTTAAATCTTACTTCAAAACTAAACCAACTTCCACTGAAAGTTACAGCAAACTCAATGAAATTTACAAAAAATGTGATTGAATCTTAACTGAAAACGCGAAAGTAACTGAAAATGGGAACTTGCCAATCACAGTTGTCTGTACAAAAATTTTTTTTTTCATACTTTAAGTGTGTCCCTTTTTTTAAAAAGATATAATTTTTGGTAAGTGCAGATTTAATATATAACAGTGATTGAAAACATTTTATCTATGCGCACAAAACCGGATAACGTAACGGCCCTTAACCCTAATTAACACCAGCGGATATATCCTAAAATATTCCAATAAATTTTTTTTTTGTATGGAGCCAACCTTAAGTAAATTTTCTGTTTCAAAACAGCTGATATAACAAAAAAAAAATACAGCTGACATACATGAGCTGCTAAACACAAATGAAAAATGACAAGGATTTGCGCCAGTGGTCTTTGATACGCGCTCCTCGAAGATTAAAGTGCTGCAAATTATAGTAAATAAATAAAACCATTCCTATCTTGAAGTCGAGCGACAGCGTAGCATCCCGAAGGAACGATTTCTGGCATTGAAATTAACGCGCATTCGACACTAACCGGACCTAATTTACTAAAATCGATTACTATACGATAAGAGACTAGTTAAGAATTAGAAATCTATGCTGATATACAGTCGCCATACTTCATAAAGGTGAGTGTACATTAGTATTGACTACTTTTCTGCATTGCTACATTTTAAATATAGTGGTGTGTGGGATATATGTATTTGGTAAAGAGTGGGTGAAGGAAAACGGCCATGGGGTCATTCTTGAGCTCTGAATGCGAGGTCCGGTGGTTGACGACGGTTGAGTGTTTGCCGCTACTTTTTGAGATTTTTCAGCGTTGAACACAATTTTCCGCCTGCCGAGCCTTAGACCAAGTGGTTGCAGCTTGTTGTAGAAATCTTGAAATATCGCAAGGATTGCCCGAGACTGCCAAAAAGACGTGTCATCTGTATATGTACATATATGGGGCGATAGTGAGCGCTTAGTCGAGTTTGATGTAGCGAAAGGAGCCAACACTCTGCCTTAGGGGACCTCCAGCTCTAATGTTAAGCATTAGCTTTATGCCACCATGTATTTTTTGTAACTGCTGTTAACGCGGAAAACTAAATTTTATTTATCTACATACAGTATCTAGATATGTATGTATAAATATTTACAAATATGTACACATGTATTTACATACAAATGTATTCATGTGACTACAGACGTTAGTTACTTTATAAACGCACTCGTACGATGGTGCAGTTAATTTATAATCAGCTGTGGTGCTGAGCAGTAATGTGTGAAACCACAAAGGAAGATTAGAAGCTACAATTAGTTAATGTTCGTTTTATTAGCGATAGAAATCTATGTAAATAAAAATGAGAGAGGCAAACAAGCATTTTATTATTGTACTTTATAAACAGTACAATAATAAAATGCTTGTTTGCCTCTCTCATTTTTATTTACATAGATTTCTATCGCTAATAAAACGAACATTAACTAATTGTAGTTTCTAATCTTCCTTTGTGGTTTCACACATTACTGCTCAGCACCACAGCTGATTATAAATTAACTGCACCATCGTACGAGTGCGCGGGCCAGCGTATTTTGAGTATATAACGAAACGAGAGACAAGCAATCACCACACCATACAATGTATTTAAAGAGTTGCTGTTCAGTATATTTTTTTTAATAGCAGATTAGCTGATCTACAAGAAGGTGCGATTATTTTTGATGGATGACAAAAACAAATGTTTCAAATCAAATACTGATATACAAATATATGTATCGTACATACATATATATGTAAATGTTTCTTTAAATGTTATATTTTACTAAAACCAATGTCCATTTTATATCTTTACACGCACCCTTTAGCGCAAGATGACTAACTGGGAGAATAACGAGGAGATTCAGCTGTTTCGCGAATATCTACGCATTCCGACCGTACAGCCTAATGTTGACTACAGTAAGTTTATCCTAGATGGATATATGAACTGAGTGGTTTGAAAACGAGTGAAATGGAATGTTTCGTTTTGAGATAACAGTTTATGGAGTCTTTTTTTTTTTGCCCTTTAAGCTTTATAGTTTTCGACGAGTTCCAAATTGATAGCAACACAAACGTAGTATGTGATGTTTTTGCTGCATAATTGCGCAATCAACTATCGACGGGTGAAGGAATCCAGCCCATTCACGACAGAAAAAAAGGAAAACTTATTGGCATATAATAGTTTGCGTCCGGGTGTCATCCAACCCATCTAGCGGAGACATTACGCGTCAAAATTTGAGGATGACAGATTCGATTCGCTCAAAATTGGCATTTTTACACTGAAACTCATTTAGAAGAAACAATTGAAAATCTCCGAAATATTGATTGGTGCGCAGTTAAGATTCGTTGAAAAGAGAATTGTCTATATATTCAATAATTTATACAAATAACAAAATGGAGCGTTCAATTCCATTTCACTCCATTTTACGAAATTAGCCGTTCTGATTAAAATTTGGCCGCAATAGCTAAGATTTTGTATGTATTTCATTATGTTCCTTGCCAACGTGGCGTACAGCATCCTGCGTTGCATTTTTGAAGCAACAGGCAGCAAATCTCGAGTTACCCGTTGATGTAGTGTGTCCGGTGGTAGAAACAAAGCCTGTGGTGATCATCAAATGGCAAGGCCAACAACCTGAACTGACGGCAATCGTATTAAACTCGCATATGGATGTTGTGCCCGTGTTTGCAGAAAAGTGGAAATACCCGCCGTTCGGCGCCGATATTGATAGTGAAGGACGAATTTATGCGCGTGGATCACAGGACATGAAATGTGTTGGTATGCAGTATTTGGCGGCTGTGCGTGGTCTAAAAAAGGATGGCTACAAGCCCAAGCGCACCATATACATAACCTATGTGCCTGGTAAGAAGTAATCGTATTATATAAGTTTCTAAACGTTTCTATTTTCGATATTTTTAACTAGATGAAGAAATCGGTGGCCACTTGGGCATGCGCGACTTTGTGCTGTCCGACTACTTCAAAACGCTGAATGTTGGCTTCTCGTTAGACGAGGGCATTGCCAGCACAGATGAAGGCTATTTACTATATTATGCAGAACGCACCCTATGGCGTAAGTTAAAAAAAAAAAATGCTATGAAATGAGGTGATTTAGAAATTAATAAGTCAAATAAAATTAAACTTGAAGGATTTACTCCTGCGAAGTAACGAAAGTCTTAACAAAGTTCGTAACATGATAAACGCTAAACTGTTAGATTATTACAGCAGTTTATTCCAGTATATTTAGTAAGTTTGCACAGACAGGCGCTTGAAACCTGGTATGCAACTATATATGAATCTAGTAATATGTAGATCCACAATATGAAGGAACAACTACTTATTGGATTCTTCAGTTTTACTGGATGTTAGAACAGTATAATTTTATTTCTTTCTCTCTCCCTCTCTCTAACGTAGATTTGAACTTTAAAATCAGTGGTAATGCCGGACACGGCTCGCTGCTGCTCAAGAACACAGTTGGCGAAAAATTACACTTTATTGTCGACAAGCTGATGAACTTCCGTGCACAGGAGGTAAAACGTCTCGCCGACAATCCAGATTTTGATATTGGGGATGTGACTACCGTAAATCTGACACATGTGCACGGCGGCGTGCAGAGCAACGTAGTGCCTCCCCTAATGCAGGTTACATTCGATATACGCCTTGCCATCCATGTGGATGTGCCCTCTTTCGAACAGAAGATTCGGCAATGGTGCGAAGAAGCAGGAGGTGGTATAGAACTCGACTTTGAAATGAAAAATCCATACGTTCCACCCACTAATATAGATGCAAGCAATCCATTTTATATGGCATTCAAAGAAGCAACCGATCAACTGTAAGTTCTACCTCTCATGAAATTGGTACACCAGATACTTATTCACTGTTCTTTTCCCCTATAGAAATTTAAAAATACGCACGCGAGTCTTTCCAGGTGCAACGGATAGTCGCTACCTACGCCATATCGGAATACCAGCGCTCGGTTTCTCACCGATAAATCATACGCCCGTCTTGTTACATGACCACGATGAGTTCCTCAAGGCCGACACATATCTGCACGGTATTGACATCTACAAGAAGCTGATACCTGCAATAGCCGATGTCTGAGAAAGTTTGAATTGAATTGAATGGATTTGAGCGCTTTCTTTTACCTGAATATATATATTTTTGTACACTTATAGATCTGAATACATGCAAAACAGAATTTATAATAGCTGAAAATATATAGTCATTCTATGGTCTCTTTGTTTTACGTAATATCCTATCAAAAGGATGTCGTTAATGCCTGCATTATCCTTTCCCACTGTAGTTAATAAAACGAAAAGAGCATACACAGATTTCAATTAATGGAGTTTTCAATCCTTCAGTGCAGCAGCAGCTTGCTTTGTTTATGTTCAAGTGAACAGTGTTTTAACCACTGATAATCCAAACATTGACTACAGTAAATGAAAGTGAGGGAAATACATTCCCACTTTCGCAAAGAAGTGGACGTGTATGTCTAAGATGGAGATGAGATACAATACCGTATAAGCGGGTGTATCTCTATCAAAATATAAGTAAGTCCAAGCGCAATATTTATCTGATTTAGGAGGTAGATGAGCATGTTATATTGTTATCGACGCTGGATGTCGTGATTTGCTGTGGATATTGATATTGGCGCGTTCAAACAACATTGTGGTTAAGTAGGCGACACTAAATATTATTTCGGCATACCAGCAATGGTTGCCGATGAGTAACACTCCATTTATTGAACACTCCAGTCTCATCCAAGTTACTTCATAACGCTTTTAACCAAATCGACCGGAAATGGGAAAACGTAAGATGCTGTGTTCTTATTTGATATCGATACCAGAGTTTGGAGGTAGCGGAGCTGCCGTGAAATGGTTATTGTGTATATTGGTACTCGTAGTAAGATTAATCAGTCTGGAGCATAACTCACCTGTAAAGCAATCGGATTCGTCTGCATGACATCAGCTGCATCTTTTAAAACACGCGCCGCATCACGCTCGCCTTCGGCCGCCGCTACTTTTGCCATTGCGTCGCGAATTGCCTCCTGCTCAACGGCCATGGCCCTCTGAAGCTCTTCGGGCATATAGATCTCCTTTCTAGAAATGCATTAAGCATTCATGGCGGGGCAAAATCAAATTCAAAAAAATTTAAGTACAAACATGCATACATATGTATGTACCTAAATATGAATAGAAAGCAAATGCACACCACTTACATTTCAACGCGCTCCACTTTTACACCCCAAGGATCAGTTGCTTCGTCCAATATCTCGCCAATTTGCTTAGACAATGTCTCCTTAGATGTCAAAAGCTCCATAAGCATTTTAGCGCCGGCTACATTGCGTAAAGTTGTCTGCGCCAGCGACTGGGTCGATTCCCGCGCATTCGCCACCTGTATTACTGCATCCAGCGGATTAACAATACTATAGTAGACTACTGCATCGACGTTGATGCTGACTGAATCCTTGGTCAATATCTCTTGCGGGGGGACATCGAATGAAGTTGTACGCAAATCAACTACCACCCATTTATCAATGCAGGGTAGTACAAAGCACAGGCCGGGACCACGAGGTCCACCACCTCTAAAATGGATGATGCAAATAGTAATAGAAGTTTCCAATTTTTTCCTAAATCATGAGCATGCTAACCTGAGCCGACCAAGGCGAAAGATAACAGCACGCTGAAATTCTGTCATCACAATTAAACACGTGAATATTGATATGGGGAATGTAATTATCATTAACAACATCGATAGGAAGAAGGCAACATGCTCGAACACGCCATTTCGCTCCCTGGCACCTATTCAGAAATAATTAATATCAACGACGAACACCAATTATTGAAAATACACACGATACATACTTGTTTGAATGTTTCTATGTTCTTTTGGCCTTTTCGATCCCCTTGGCTCCATTGCGTAAAACGATAATAAATATAAAATTGCTGTACACTTTGAAATTTTAACACCTTTTTAATACTAGTATTTCGATTATTTCTGTTTCGAAACAAAATAAATAGTAAAATCAACGCCAACTAAGAAAATATTAGAGACGAACAGTATCAGGGAACAAATTTTCATAAACTTTATGTATAGGTTTGGTAGCAGTATCTATATATATATATATATATATATATATATATATATATATATATATATATATATATATATATATATATATATATATATATATATATATATATATATATATATATATATATATATATATATATATATATATATATATATATATATATATATATATATATATATATATATATATAT